>CAEFZX010002818.1:0-24550 GCA_903066825.1 Alfaro cultratus | reverse complement strand
GTCAGCACTTATGGGAGTAGGTTTGCCCCTACCTGGCTGGTTTCCCCCACCCGTTTTTTTTTTTGTTTTTTGTGTTTGTTTTTCTTTTTTTTTTTTTTTTTTTTTTTTTGCCTGAGGCAGCTGGGAAAGTGACGCAGTGACATGTTGAAACCGTGGGACTTGGAGCAGCACTGACACTGCCGCTTTCAACGTGATTGACTTGTTTTCTAAACACCTGGTCTGGTGTTGTGTAAGAGAATAGAGACAAATATCATAGTTACAACGCTGAGCAACTGGTTTGTGCTTTGAAAGATTTATCTGAAGCAAGCGGTTCTGTCGTACCCAATGACGGGAGCGTCTGTTGCAACAGCTACACTTAAAAAGCCTGGCTTCCATCTCTCGGGTTTTGTTTGACTTTACGACGCTCCACTTTTCCTTTACATGAAAACCAATTTCAAGGTTGAGAAAGCTGAGAATTTGGAAGGTATTTCCATTTTACTTTCAGTGTTGAGGAGCTGAGGGCTGCAGAAAAGGTGCTAAGCATTATGTACCTTTAAATAAACAAAATATGCAGTTAAATTCTTTTGGAATGATTTAATCAGCGGGGAACAAGTGTTTTGGAATTTTAACAATCAGTCTGACTTCTACCACAGATTATTCCAGTAGAAGTCAGCATCACAATCCACAGCAACCAGATGTTCAAACTGGTTGGGCCACTCCAAAACAATATTACTTGTTGGTAAAAAGTAAGCCGTTATTTCTTATCTAAATCTGGGAGTCTGACTCTATTTAGGCGTACATCATCCTGAATCACAATCTCACTCTCAGTAAACTCTTAAAAGGTCGCAGAAAATGAACTCGTATTTTCAGAAGTCACAGTGAGTACAAACTGTTCCCAAGGTAGGTACAAATTAATGCATTGTTCTGTATTAACAGTCCTGCCGCAGACTAATGGATCCAGTCAATGAAGTCACATCATCTGTTTTTGGAAAGAAGCAGAGTGTCTGTGTTAACCATCTGTATCAGTCGCTGAAGGTTTCAAATCAGTAGCAGCCATCTACTTATTTCCTTTGATTAAGGGTTTTCTTTAATCTTAAATGCAATATTGAAATACATTTTTTCTTTATGTGGATTCTCTGAGTACTTTGTAGGAACATCTTAGTTTTCGTTTATAAATGGTTGATGCATCCACAGAAGCAATTTTATCACCTTTTATATGTGCTGTTAGTTTATCCAATAGATTGCTGTAATTGCATCCTTTTTGTTGGTCCCTCAAATTTATAAAAACTCATTGAACATTATTGAGACTTGGGCGATGCACAAATGGGAAGATCTTAGTTTTAGCTATGCATATTAAGTACTCTGATTAACTGATCATTCATAGGACGGCAAAAATGTATTACTTAGTTAGTACATATTTTAAATTTTTGTATTTAAAATATATATTTCAATGAACGTGCACCATGTGGTAAAAAAAGAGAAAACACGGATAGATTATATATATTTTTTTACTAATATGCCAGTGTTGCCAGGTTTTTTAAACAATAAAGTGTTTAAGACTGAAACTGTTGGATCCTAAAGGAAATTCCTTTATCACAGATGTCTCTTAACGATAAAACATGCTGGCTTTAGCCTCTAATGCATGCTGTGCTACGAGTTTATTGAGAATGATAATAAAACTGTGAACATCAGCTTGAAGTCAGACATGCTGGAATTTGCATGATGCATGACACAAGGTTGCAACGAAGGACAAACCGGGGAGACACTCATGAATTTCAAACACTCTGAGTTTGTCTGAATATGTTATAAACACACAGTGGCCCTTACCATGTGCCTAAAATTTTGATCAGAGCTGCATTCTAGAATCAAGACCCACACAGAATGCCCATGAAGACTTTTATAAAGCAACATAAACATATACAATTTAATAGGAAACCTCAACTTTTGCCCCCTCTATTTAAAGAAGCAGTGTTATCCTTTTCCAGTCTAATAGTTAAGGCTTTAACTTCACTGTCATATATATATATATATATATATATATATATATATATATATATATATATATATATATTTGTCCTCTCCTTTTTGTGGGCTCTTGTGTCCCTTATATGAAAGTAGGCTGACAGGAAAGGGGCAAGGAATGCGGCAAATATCGTCGGGTCCGGGAATCGAACCTGCAACGGCCGCGTCGAGGACTCAGGACCTCCAAATGTGGGTCGCGCCATCCCCTACGCCACCACAGCACGCCCATTTTGTTTATTTCTGATATATTGGTCATTGCATTAGTGAATAAATAGTTTCCTGCCCACTCAGCTCCTTCAGACTAGCAGCAGCAATTAGCAAACACCTGGTGGAACTGCATGTCTGCTGAGTTTATCATATGAACTACAACACTCCTAAAATTGGCTGTAAACTGCATCATTGTAGAGCATGGAGCAGTATTGTTGCGATATGCTGAAGGGGGAGCCTAGGAAAGGGTAGAAGGTTCTTAAAGGGACAGTGGCCAATTTCAAAGAGTCATACACAGCCATGATGCAAAGTAAAATTTTATTTTAGTTGTTTTTGATTTATGCAACATTTTCATAACAACTGAAAGCACCATATTGATTGTGCTATAGTTGTTATGTGCTATTATTGTGCTTCTGGAAAATATATAATACCTCCCCTTTAACATGAAGCCCAGGTTTTATTCATTTGTCCCTGAGAGCCAGATTATGCTCACTATGGAAACAGCAGATCTCTCCTCACTCTTTTCTTCACAACGAGCTTTGGTGATATTTTTTTTTCTTCTGCTGCTCTCAATCTGACCCTTCATTTTCTTTATCTGTTGTGCGTTTACCCTGGCTCTCCTCCTCCTTGACTACATCCCTGGGGGCGTGTGCAGCCAATGCGGTAACAAATGTCTAGGTGGCACACAGACTCCGCAATCTACATGGCCACTGGTATCCATAGAGCTGACTGGGATGTATGAATTAGGCATTACATGCATTTGATGTGTCGTGCTGAATTACACAGAGACAACAAACAGTATTGGACTGCAGGTGTGAGTAATACTACCAGAAGTCGGGGTTCTCAAAAACAGAACAACGGCGAATGGATTGAAGGTTCAGCGGGTGGTGGCCATGTGACTCTGCAGTGAGTTTCTATACTGGAAATTAATAGAGCTGTATATTTTTTTTCTTGCACATTGCACACAGCCGTTGTGTTCTGCCTCACAAGAGCTGTGTAAAAACCTACTTTATAGCGGCACTGTTGTTGACCATGTCCCCCTGTCAAGTAACTGAACGTATTGTGTGTGTGTTCCCCTCCCAAAACTCCTTCTTACAAGTCTTTATCTGCCATCTCTGTCACTTCATGTATCACTGCAATTAGTCGCTCTGCTGAGCAGGCAGGTCCTCACTGAGAGAGTATTCCTCCTCGATTAGAGAGCTTGTTTCCCATGGTTATTTTACAGTTTTCTGCACATGAGCCTGTTCAAGTGTGTTTGTGAGGTAGCCTTAAAGCAATCTTTGCCGAAAATGAAATTTTTTTTAGGAACCTGCTGATTGTTAAGTCTTCTTGTCTTGTGTAAAAGCTTGGCTCAAGAACCCACCTGCCTCTTTTTGTACCCAACGCTGCAATTTATCCTCACTGTCTCTAGGTCTCTGTTCACAGAAAGCTCCAGTATCGCTGACAGACAGAGCCGGTCGGGAGACTAAAAGAAAGACAGCAGGGTAGCAGAGACAGGTAGACAGCGATGCAGACAGGACAAAAAGCAGGTGGAAAAAGATGAATGAGCTTGAATGCAACTGAGAATGCACAGGAAAAAAAAGGTGCCAGAACATTTAAGGGAGCATCAATAAAACAAAGTAAAGACAAATGTGCCATTATGCTATACTGCAATCTTCAAAGGCTATTTCGTATCTGAACATATGCTGTGTATCCACAGGAGCTTGGGAGGTGAAACCAAAGCCAACACTTCTTGCACAGGATCCATCCACCTTGGACAAACATTTTGGCATGCATGCTTTTTAAAAAGGAGAGTGAGGCGACATGAAGAGTCTCAAAACGGGGTAGAGAAAAGAGAAGCAGAAAAAGCTTCTTTTTTTATTTCTTTTCTCAAAAATAAAATTGTGAATACTGAACAGCCAGTGTTGGTCACAACCAATACTGTAGTACATAAATTAGATCACTCAATATTTTGAAAAATAATCTGCAGATTCCTGGTTTTTTGTTGTTTCTCAGACTTAGAAAAAATACACTTTAAGCTTTATATTCCTTTGATACTACAGGAACTTCAAAGCCTTTAATAAATACTAAGAAATTATTACATGCCGAAGTAGTCACATTTAACCTTCTGCTGAAAGCAAATAACCAGAATGTCTCAGTGGTATTTATGAGCAGGGGAGGAAACGGTTACAGCAAGCATAACCCGTTGAATTATTTATATCAGAGGTTAACCTCTGCTTCAAGACACAATGGAGTAATTAGTGAACTTTTACATGAATGTTTTAAAGTTTCAAATGAGATTAAAGGTTCTTACACTTTTTTACACTATTTCTACAATTTTTCTTCTGGAAGAAACATATAACACATAAAAATTAAAAAAGAGTGTGAAAGAAAGATGGGATTCTGTTGAAAGCTCAGGATGTGACACAAAATTTACATAATGATGACAATGACATCATAATTGCCTTTTCGCATTCCGAAATATACAGCATATATTTAGTTTTATTTTTAAATATAAAACCAAATTAAGTGAAATTGCTTAAATCCAGCACTTTAAAATTTGAATCTTCAGAAATATGCATAAACAGAAAAGAAAGCATATGATATGTATATTTTTAGTGGTGCTGTACTAGTACTACTGTGTTCTGCACAACACTGTAAGTGAAGTAGCACGTGGTGCTTCTAGGAAAGGACCATTTGATAGGCAACTGCACTAAAAGCTCTTGAACGTTTTCAAACACCACACGCCCTTGCAAGCTCCAGAGTCTGAAGGCTGGAGAAAGAAAATATACAAATTGTTCCTACGTCAACAGCACCAAAACAGACAGTCTGCTTGACTGTGGGTGGACAGCCACTTTTTAACTCCATGACCTGCAGAGTGAAAACTTCATTTCTGCTGTGGTTGGCAAGACCAAAAACAAAGTTTTGCAAATATTTGTCCTCTTGACATGATAAATTTTGTACGTCAATCGACCTTTCCTGTGCTTGTATGTACTGTAAGCACATTTGCAAACTGACCTAATCCTTTTATCTCCTGTCTTTGCGATGCTTGCTGTTATTTCCTGTGTCTCCGTGTGTGTTAGGGAGTTTTACTGTTGCGCTTTTCAGGCGAGTTTTGTGTCTCCGTGGGAGAGTGTGTTGTCTGCTTCATCCTTTTGCAAAAACTATTCAATCATCCCTCCAAATGTTTTAATTTACGTGTTCCAGTCGCTTCATGGCCATGGGTATATTAAAAAAAACTACTGTGAATTCTAATGTAACATCATAATAAGATTCCGCCTCTGCAATAAGTCACATAGTAAATGTTCCTCCCCCACTAAATACTCCATAGTCAGCCATTAGTGGTGTCATAGCAAATTGGAAGCAATTGGGATCGACAGCAACTCAACTTTGTGGTAGACCGCCCTGAAGTGTGCAGTGTGCCAAAGTTGTCAACTTTCTGCAGAGTGAATGACTGTAGAAATTCAAACTTTATGTGCCCTTCAGTCTAGCTCAAGGCAATTTGTAGAGAGCTTCATGGAAAGAATTTCCATAAACGAGCAGATGAATCAAAGCCTTGCTCAGTGTTTCTTATCCCTGGTCCTCAAGGCATACTGGCCTGCATGTCTTAGATGTTTTCCTGCTGCAACACACCTGATTCGGATGATTGAAGTTCAGCAAAAGTCATCAATCAAAATCAGGCGTGCTGGAGCAGGGAAACGTACAAAACATGAAGGGGCCGTGTGCCTTCAGGACCAGGGTCGAAAATCACTACCTTACATCACCAAGTGATGTGAAAAACATTAGACACTGTGGTGTAAAGCATGTCATAAATGGACTCTAGAGCAGTGGAAAGTTGATGTTAAGAGTACCTTTAAGACATAATTACTATACACACTAAACTGAAGAACAACATAAATACTTAGTTTGTTGGAAATTAATATGGATTTGATTTCATTAAGTTATTTCTACATTTTTGTAGTCATTTCTTTACTTCTAGAATAAAATGAAGTTGATGCAAAACTTAAAATCATGTTTTCAAACAATGTACAATAAATAACATGCAGTCTAACAGCAAGGTAATAAGTTGGAAAAGCTCTAATCCAAATGTATGAGTGGACCATTCTGGACTGTAAAACAAAACTGGTTAAAAAAAATGTCTACTATTCTGTGAGCGATCACTGTTGGGGGTTAAAAACTGTGGCAGGGAAATCTGTTTAAATATCACTAAACTCATTTATCCATTGTTTTACAGCAACTGCTGCAGAAAAAAATAAACAACACAACCACAAATTGGTTTGTGTTGTAAAAGGAATACAAAACCTGCTTTACTCTTATTTGAATTCATTTAAGTCCAAATAAAATCCAATTTGGCCTTTCAGATGGGCTCAATCTTATTTAGGCATGGCGGTGTGACAGATCGTTTTCAGGATGTCTGCTTTATTAGTTGTGTGGTCCCAGCGGACTCAGTAGGCTAATTTGCTTGCTTTATTAGTTTTACAAGAGCTGGCAAAATGTAGCGTGACCCTGCACAGCTCTCTCTAGGGGGATGCATCTAGTTGCAGATACATTGTACTTACAAGCTCCTACTTTGTGGCAGATGCTCTCCCTCCCGCACATATGGTATGAAGTCAGCGGAAAAAAAGGCTAAAGTAAATGTCCATTTCTGTTTGCTACCATGTATGCTTGGGGGGAAAGGATGTAAATCACAAGCTGGTTTGGGCCATGCAGCAGCATTGCTCAGCAACACTTTGCATCTGTACGTTGTTTAAAGTTTTATGTTAAAAGGCAGCATATGGTATAAGCTTTTAGTAGTAACTTGGGAGTGAGTCGATTATTGCCAGTAGTTGGGAACTGTGCAAAAGCCTTAAGTCATGGCTCGTTTAATATTTTATGCACCCAAGCTGCTTCTTTTAATCTTTTAAACTGGTCCTGATTAATGCCTCGTTATTATTTTATATATTTACATACTCTAGATAAAAAAATTACCTTTCCATCTGTCTGACATTAAACCAGATTAAACCTTTTGCTGTTTTAGATGAGTCCCGAACAAGATTAGTTTTTATGCTAAATGCAAGAATAATATAAACACATGATTTTTAAGTTTTAAAGAAATGTTTTTTTGTTTTTTTTTTAGCCAACTCATTTATGCTAGTTCTAGCATGCAAGTTCTAGAACATGCTAAAACGAGCATGATAGCGTGCTAGTTCTAGACTAGCACTCGTCAGCATGTGTACTAGAATTTATGTAATTCAGTCAAGTTTTTTTGACTGCCTAGCTTAGATTATTTTTCCTTTCATCTAAGCAGCTTCCTCGATTTTTCTTCAAATGTTACAATAGTCAATATGGCCAAACACATCAGAGCCAGACTTTCGGTATCATCAGACCACTGGACATGCTTCCAAAAATGATAGTCTTTGTCCTTGTTTACATATGTGACTGTCTGCTGAGAGTCGAGTCTTTCTAAAAGACCACAGTGGCAAATACCCAATTGTTACAAAAATTCATAAATACTTTCATAGCATTCAGCTTAGACATTGTCACGTCTGGTTAAGTTCTTGCTGACACTTTTTCTCAAATAGCCTCATAATTCAGCAATCCGCTTTATTCAGTACGCCTCAGTTTTCTTTACATAATCTTTGTGTGTTACTTGTGTGGGTTAAACTGCACTACAGTAACCCCGTAGCGGACAGGGGTTTTTTAGGCATTCAGGATTTACCTGAGACAAGTGAAGCAACCTTTTCCACTTAGCAGGGTAATACAAACGCTCCAGGAGAAGCAGAAAAAAAATAAATAAATCTGGTAATAATTCCAAGTTGTTTCTATTCACATTAAGCATAGCTGAGCCTCACAATCATCTCAGTTGCTTTAATGAAAAATTTAACCAGAAGAGACCTGCAATGCATAGAAAAATCAAATGCAATCATACTCGTGTTTTTTGTTTTTTTTTGCATTTAACAAAGAAACATAGTGAACAGCTCGCAGCAGCAGCTCATTCAAACCATGTCAAATGAAGCTGCGTAGCATTATATGTGTTCAATTTTGCAATTGGTTTCAAATCTGAGGTGTGTCCAAAAAGAACCAGCTTAACTCGAAGAAATTATGTGAGACCAATCAGTGCAGAGAACATAATAATAACACAACTCATTGTCTCAGAACAGCGATTAGCTTGGTTTTTCATTAGGCTTAGAGCACCTTATGCCAAGGTCCAAGTAATGTTTTAATGCAAAATAGGTGAGTTATGAAGATCAAATGTTACAATTTTCCCTTAATGTTGCCTGTGGAAACTGCTGAGCAATTACGCTCAATTTATGCAAGTGCAAGTCTGGCATGCATGTTTGTTTAGCTTTCTAGAGAAGACCAGGTCCTGCAGGTTGTGAGGTGAGAGTCAGGTGTTTGCCGAATTTTCCATTTCAGTGCACATCAGTGCAAATGTCAGTACACATCGGCTTCAGTCTCCTAGAATGCAATAGGAAAAAATTAAATACATGTCTGCACCCGACTGACTTGCAGCCTAACAGCTACCGTCTATGGACACAAGTAATATGTTTTGTAAATATTTCTCAACAACCCTAATTTATTTAGCCACACACCAGTTGCATAAAAACTATAGAACCTTGTGAGGGAGTAAGAAAACCAGCTCATGACAAAACAGGGATGTAGTGCCTGAACTCCGTTTTGCCACCACCTGCCTGCTCTTCTTTGTTTCTCTCCTTCTCTGTCATCCTCTACATTACCGCTGTGGTGTCACTAGCAGGGGCAGCAGGAAGAGGGCAGAGTAAATCAGCCGGGAGGAGGTCGGCCTCGCTCAGTGGCCAGCATCGGTAATATCCTTGCAGGGAGCGAGTCTGGTACTGATTTGCATGATTAAACAGCATCCGCCAGACAGCCAGGGTTTCATTACTCATCATGGACACACAGAGGATGATTAGAGGAAAATAAGCGGAGCTCCACGCACACACAAGCGCAGATGTAAACACTGACATGCAGAGACACCAAAATACTGTATATCATAGTAATGCCATTTAACAGCATTTGCAGCTGAGCAGGAGCAAAGATGAAACCTCACACACACACGCATTGTCCTACCAGTTTGAAACCCAAGGATGTTTAAATCTTAGAGGAATTAAGAAGCTATGTCTCTGATAGACAATTTGCATAACATCCTGGCTTGTCAAACTTGTTTGTATAATCTCACTATTGCGCACAGGGCATCAGTAATCAGGTACATGACTGATCTCTGTACCAGGTAAGACAGGGAATCAATAGGGAGCCTCTGAAACCCTGAATCGATGAAAGGCCAAAGGATTCAGAATACAGAGGCCGCCCTCCAGCATCCCTCCATTATTTCACGTTGTTATGGCAGTGCAACAAACTTGTCAAATATGTTGTTTTGTCAGAAAGATAATTTGATTGTGACATCTGTCGAGATATACACCAGTGATTATCCACTCCTTTCCTTGGTAAGTGCGGGCATTTTTCCTAACTGCCAGGACTGTCCACCCTCTCCAAGCACTGCATAGATCAATAGGCGATATGCAAATGTGTTGCAAAGACAGCAAACAGTTTGCCAAGACTTACGAGATAGATGCTATATGCTTACTTTGAGCCAAACATGCAAGTGATACAGTGTGTGCAAAAGGCGGTGTCAAAAAGCAAGGGTTAGTTTGAAAAAAAATTTAATTTTTAAAATTATGTTTTGGGGAGTTGCTGACAGCAGTCAGTATCTTGCCCTTTGTTGACAGCTGCTATCAAAATAATGTGTTTGAAAAAACAATGACAAGTTTGGAAGGAAGAGTCAAACTACCTTAGAGCACTGAGTGAAAACAAAAGCAGGTTTATCCTGTCTTGCAACCTCAGCTCTCACAAATGTTTGCGCTTCAAAAAGTTTGAATTGAGCAAACCTTGAACTTTTTCGAATGCTGGTTAAATCACCAAGCAGTTTCCAAGTATCAAAATCCTTTCAAAACATTTAATCGACAGAAGTTATGTTTTGTAAAGAAAAGAAAGAAGATCTTCTCTTTGTTTTGCACGTCAGACATTAAAGTGGAACAGTCTCACCAACTCTGTCTCCAAATCCAATATGGACCCTACTGATTAAAAAAAAAAAAAAAGAAAAACAAAAAAAACGTTTGGTTTGCAGTTTGCATTAAATCTTTCACACACCCAAAATCATGTCCACTATCTATTTAGTAATATTATCCTTTAGCATTTCCATTAATATAATGAACAGATGTCTGCTGCTATTAGCTCATACTGGTGGTGCTAACAGTGATGAGCCTCCTCTTTGATTATAACAGTGGCAACTACAACATAGTTCCATCTAATTTGATTTCAATCCAAGGTCAAAGTTCAAGGTACAGATGACAAGTGTTTCTCACGCTTAGTAAAGCATCAGATTTCATACCTTGTAAGTGTGTGTGTGCGTTTGGAGTCTGTGGGAAAAGTTTTCTTTGGGTATATATGTTTTGTTCTGTAAATTATTTTATGAAACGGCTCAATTTGTATTTTTTCTCAACATTATGTATTGATACAACTATCAGTACATAATGGGGGACTACAGTTAGAGAATCTGCTCTAACTTTGTGCAAAGAAGTTTTTCTTTGTATGTTACAAACCTGATGTGTACTAGTAGGTGACGTATGTATAAAAGAAAGCTTGCAAGAAATGATATGAAGTATTCCATCAAAAAAAAAATCTCATCCAGAAAGCAGGCCCTTCCTTATGAGGGCCCTTCTAATGTACAACATACTGTATATTTCCAGTATGTTCTGAGGTACAGGAAACATCATATGCTCAACTAGAGCAGTCTCCTTTGAAATCACCCCGTCACAGACTATGTTTCATCCTGCTGGTGTTTAAGCAGCCACCCCCTCCGACACGAGGCTTTTATCTTGTTATCATGCTGTTTCATTGTAGTCCCCTGCGTAATGCCATGCAGCGTCCCGAGAGGTACAACAAATACCCTCTCATCCATAATAAGAGAGTCTCCAATGAAGCTGGGGAAAAAAGTGGAAGATAAAAATGTCTATTGTATTACTGCAGTACATCAGAGAGGAGTTGACCATACACCGTAATGACAGGCCTAATTATTCGGATACATAATTCATGCGACAGTGTGCTGTGAACAAACAGGAGGGATCAGGAAAGACTGCTGCCATCAGCATTTCTCTCAGGAGAACATTCTGAAGAATTTCTGAGTGAAACAAACATGCTGATTAGAGGTTGATTAGCACTCCAGGTTGATTATGTGTAAAAGGTATTCTTAAATAAGAGATTCATAGAGAACTTCAAGCATCTACTAAACACACAAAAATATAACCCAAACTCAGCGTCTTTGGTGCTTCTTGACTTTAGATTATTGGGTTTCTTTGGAGTAAAGGTATGCAAACAAACCCTTAAGGATTACACAATTTTCAGGAGCTCAACATTAAGAAACATGACTAAGTTTAGTTCCTTTCCATGAAATGTTTAAACTTTATCCTCACACACCTTACACATTTAATGCTTACATTCACTTCATTTAGTTTGCTCATCTCCCTTAACTGGTTTCGTTCAGATGATAAAGAGAAAATTGTTTGGAGTTGAAGTTTGAAAATGGTTTACCCACCCCAGTTTAAATAAATCTTGTGTGTGTCATTGCATTTCATTCGATACAATTTCATGCAACTGAACTAATTGCATGAAATTGAAAATTATAATTATAAGACAATGCAGTTAATTCAGTTGACTGATTGAATTGATTGTTACTGAGTTTGCCAAATTTTGAAAACAGATAAAGGGGAAACAAGTAGATGCGATAAAATATCAATAAATGTATGCAGTGAATTCCAAGGGTGTATTAAACCAAAAACAAAAAAAGCATATAAGGCACAAATGCAACTTTTTTCTCAACATTTTGTTCACAATATCTACAAAAACAAAGATATTGTCTTAGAATATTTTTCTATATTTCTTTTACCAAATACTCTTTCTGCTCTTACTAAAAGAGACATACTTAATGGATAATTGAGAGACGGTGTTCGGGACGGAAATCTCAGAAAAGCAATCATGAAATAAAGCTTACACGAGTTAAAACCTAAAAAGAATTTTAAGAGCTAATGCGTCTCATGATATTTTAAGTGTAGCCTATGGGCATGCTAGTTGTACAACTTGCTTTACTTTTTGCAGTAATATTAGTAAACAGACTTTGAATCATTAATTAAATGTTGCTCTTTACGCTGCTGAATATTTCATTAAGCACAACTTTAGCAGCATATAGATGGAGACACAGGAACCCATAAAACAAATTCATGCAAGAGCAACTGGAGGAAAAACAAGCTGAACCCAAACACGTTCAAAATTTCCACAATCTGTACAAACAACCCTCAATGGAATGCAAATAATAATTTGTTGAATATGACAATATGACTGGATGGCTTTTCTCTGAGAAAAAGAATAGTAAAATCGTGTTGTTATGAAACAAACTCTTTCTGGTAACAGAAGTATTTCCAGTGAGAAAAAACATAAGTACATATTACATAAGTTCAAATACTTAAAAGTAAAGTAGTAAAAAAAAAAATATATATATATATATATATATATATATATATATATACATACATATATAAATGTTATTTTTATGTTACAACATTAAAATAACATAATATTTATTATGTCATGTTATTTTAAATTTTACCAATATGTAAAAAATTTACAGTTTGTCTTCATTGGGAAGGAAATCAAGCCAAAACACTAGCAGCCCTATTTAATCTTTATGTAAGGAAACTTTAATTTTTTGGATCAGAAACTATTTAAACTTTTGTGAAGAGCAAAAAGTGGGAACACAAAATCTTTGGCTGCAAGGTCAAAATCTTCTTTGCTACTAACGTTGAATATAATTTAGAACAAGATGTATGTGTTTGAATTTACTCTACTATGTTTTTCCTACACATAAATAACCACAAGACTCTTTAGGCCTGAGATCAGGCGTACTTCAATTCTTGTGTTAAATTAAGTAATTGGTGTAATGGAAATAAACTGGCAATGTAATAAAAATGAATGAACTGAAAGGTGATCATTCATGGCGATAGTGGCTGAAGAAATGGGTTTCTAACAAAAGCCTTTAAAATGAAGTCATTGAACACATTCAGCGGATATTATCTGATGACTCAGCTATCCACTAGAGGGCAGCTTTATATTTTATTCAGTATATCTCATAAATCATATTTTGTTGGTCATTGTATCGCTGCAGTTCCAGGCTTTCTCTCTGCACTCTTGGACACACCTCTAAGTTTTTTTACACTCTGCAAGACCATTGACTTTTATGCTAGAAGGTAGGCAAGGTCAGCTGTGCCCAACCCCATGGACACAAGGTTACATGTTGTGAAATGCTTGGCTTCTTCTCCCTGTCTTAAAGTATGTGTCTGTAACTGTGCTGTTTATGGGCTCTTAAGGTCAATAGCCTCTTTTTGTGGTGAAAGTGATTCCATCCACATAACACATACTGTAATTTCCCATAAAAAAACTCAACCTAAAAGCTTTTATATTACTTGTTCCACCCCTTACCAACTTTATTTTCTGAAATCTGATGTAAATCAAAAATGCTCAGTAGACACTCAGTGCATTAACTAATATATGATGACGCATCTAACACAAAAATAATAATGCAACGTCAAGTTTCTGGAAACATTTCTTTCTTCCACTACTTTACACTATTCAATCCTCCCCACCATTTCTGGTGGCGATTTCAGAAGATGAGCACAGAGTTTCTGTTCACACAGACAGGTTTTAAAGCTCAGCTGGGAGGTCTGAACTCTCAAAGTAACTGCATTCCTGACTCTGGGCAGCTCTTCAAAAGCCAGAACTGCTAACACTGCAGGACAGAAGAGGGAAAAAAAAGACAAAACAGAGATAGCACAAAGGAGGAGATGGTCAGTAAGAGAGAGAGAGAAATATAAAAAAAAAACGACAGCTCGTTGATTCTGGCTCCCTTCCTGAGGTGATGCCATCTGCTGAGACAACAATAAAGATGGTGTGAAGTGCAGGTTCCACAACTTTCTGCAGCAGTGAACTCACTGTCTATTTTAATCCCTTAAGTTATAAACATTAACAAAATATCCAAGGTTTTTCCACCTCTGCTTAGAAAAAAAAACATGTAGTTGACTTTGTATTGGCAGACGTTAACTGCTGGGTTTTTCAATTTCATTCTTGTGGTGATTTGTAAAATCTATTGTGAAGTGCACAATTCAGAGACTGAGGTCCAGACAAAAGTCAGGGAGCAAAATCATCTTTAATGCGAATTACGGCCGGAGAACAGAAAGTTCATGGACTGAGGAAATAACCGTTCTAAAGAACTCAGAGTTACATAGTTGTTATATTCACCTCTCTCTCAGCTAACCAAGGCGGAGACTTAATCTTCAAGGACCAAAACAAAGGAAAGAGNAGCTCTGTATGCTCATTCACTATCATGTCTACGGGATGCGAAAACTAAACACTCTATCTCTGTGCTGGGAAGGCCACGGGAAAAACAGCAAGTTCCCAGACAACCTGCCTGGGAAAGTTCAGCAGACATCTGTTGTTTAAATAGTTTGCACACCCTCTGCAGTCGCACGGAAAAACATCTTGATTGTGATACAATAACGTTACATTTATGCGATACATAAAGGAACACCGTATGATGCAAATAAAAGATTTTCTCTTTAAAGAAAAACTCCTCCACACTATATATTTTCATGCTTCTTCAGACAATTAGCTATGCATTGGTCGCTCTTCCATAAAGCACAGATGTTTAAAACTTTAATGAAATAGACAAGCCTATTTTCTCCTCTGCAAATTTGTCATGCTTCCTTTTGACATCTGTCACCTTGGAGATTAAAACCTTTCTTAGGTCGTATTAAATTACGAGTACTGAGAAACAAATGACGAACATCTGATTTGGCTACGGAGAAAAAACTAAAAATTGGTCAAGCAGCTTTCAGGGCATGACACATGAGTTCAGTTCAAATGACAGAGAAATTATTCTGCCTCATCTCAACCTGAGTGGCAACTGACATAAGCAGTTAGGAGGTAAAACAGTTTTGGTTATTAATCAGACAGAAGCTAAAAGTCCTGATGAATTCCCTTCTCCTGAATAAACTCTGTGCTGCTTTTGTCTTTTAAACTTTGCTTGAGAGTCAGTGCATTTCTCTGCAACACCACACTAGATAATCCAAAGGCATTCTTATTTTTGTGAGGTTTCTTTTTAGCATCCCATTAAACTCTCTCTTTCGATGCTCTTTTCCTGTTTCCTGCGCTGTCACATTTTTGTTTCTCCTGCCTCCCCAGCTTTCTATCTCCCTATTGTTTCTAGCCTCTTTTTTTTCCTGCAGCTGTAACTCTCACCCTGGGGAAATTCTGCTTTGCTAATGACATGTGCAGACCGGGTGTTGTAGAATGGGACATTAATGTTGCCTGAGTGTGAGACTGTAGAAAGGAGTTGCTATCCTCAAAGGGTTTTTTTTCTTTCTCAGTTCCAGTGTGAACATGCACAAAATAAAAGACAACACATACACATTCCTTCTCTACACTTCTGAGGCTGATGCTCCTGCAAGCTCAGTGGAGAATCTCAATTAAAAATAGGTGCATAGCGCCCCCTGCTGCTAAGTAATCTAAGAGCATAAAATTCACCTTGTTTCTTAAATAAGAAATGCAAAGCTCATTGCAGCTCATAAAAACCTCCAAAATTCAGTATGCAGTGTTTAAAATTTAGCACACGTTATATTATGTGTAATATGTTTCATTAAGTGCCACATTATGCATTTGAAACTTTGCAGATTCCAAATCAAGAGTAAAACGAGATCACCTTTCTGACCAAAAAGGGAGGTGCGTGGCAAAAAAATATATACCCATCTGCATAAACTGTAGAATACTTTTTTTTAAAAAAAAATTAGTTGTCAGAACTAATGTTTCTCTACACACTTTTTGTGAACAGCTCCAAACCTGCGTTGCCAGAGGAGAACTGGCCTCTGGGATTTGTAAACAAGTATGGCAGAACAATTGGAGAACACCAACATTCCTCTTTATCTCTGGTTTTTGCCTCAGAAACAGAGAATTTTCCATTTGACTGACGTGACAACGCCGTAATGTTAATAAGGAACCAAAATGCTGACGGCATACCTGTAGGTCAGTGATGCTTAAAAGATTTTTTTCATAGGAATCTCCTCTTCAGCAAGAGGGAGCATAAACTCTTTAAGAAAGTTGCTGTATTACGATCCATGACTCCTAGTGTATGTCAAATATGCCCAACACTAGTATGAGAGCCATTCCAATAGCAGGAGTTTGCTTCAGAGAGGATAATGCCGTTTCCAGGGGTCGTCTGACCAACTGTCTGCAGCCTCTATAATCAATGAAACATCTCGTTATTTTCAGTCTGTGGCACATAAGCACATGATTTTTTTTTTTTCCATTAAAAAGAAAGACAGATGGAGCGCTCTACTAGTGGTTTTACATTTACCTTTGTCAGGCTTAACTGAATATATCCTCAGTATTGTCTGGAACGAGCCATTTTGAGACAAAAAGAAAAAACTTAAGTTATCTGAGTAATGCCTGTTTTGAAACAGAATGGATGTCAGATTGAACTTTAATTATGGCCATCATTTTTGAACAAGTCATGACAGCTGGTTTGTGGTCTATTATACTAATCACTCCTGAATTCAAATATTTTCAGAAATAGTTGTAATCAAAACATAATCATAATTTGTGGAAATAAATGCATACCTTTTCCAAAATTAAAGCATTCTAGCTGCCTAAGGATTTTAATCTTGCTAAAAATCAGTTTGAGCTTGAGTTTTTAGGCTAAATTGTGTTTATATATTCCACATAATACTAAAACATAGAGGTTTGCATCACTGCTGCTAGATAAACTCCCCAAATTAAATTCATTAGTCAGAAGTAGAAAGATTCAGCAAACTTAAACAGACTCATTGAAAGCCTGTCCAAACAGGCTGATTAAACACACCACCTTAAATTTCTGGGAAAAAAAACAAAAACTGGTCTCTAAGGGGGAAAAAAATGCTACCACAACGAAGGATCTAATCCAGACTTGACAAAAAAATTAAGCATTCATACCTTAGAGACTGAGGAAATACAGCTCTGAAAAGCCCTTAGTTTTCTCCATTTATGTAAATGTTCAATACCAAACATTTACTGGAATCATCAGAAGATACCTCTGAAAACCTGAGAAAAGGTGTAATTGTAAAGACTACTTGAAAAATGTTGCCTGGCATGTCTAATGTCCTGGGAAATGAAACTCATTCAGTACAACTTACCTGAAATTGACAAAATGTTCATTTAAACTGTAAAATACTTCATAAATCCAAAGTGAAATTAAATGTTGCAACCTCTGTTATCTAAGGTTCCTCAAAGATGGTGATGGCAGTGGGCAAAAATGACCTCCTGTAGCAGTCTGTGTTGCAGCCTCTGACTGGAAACACACCGTTTTAGAGAAAGAGGATGCCCAAAGTTGTCCATTATGCTCTTCATTTCTTGAACCATTCTTCTTCACCTCCAGAACTGAACCATCCATCTTTATCACCTTCTTCACCTTTAAGTAATTGGGTCTGCTACTGCTGCCCTGCCTAAGGTAGTGGTACTGGATGCAGCTTGGAGAACCGCCACATTTGTATTTTTTTCCTGTCTTACTAAGCATATTTTTAAAAAATCTACTAATCAAATATAGAATTCATTACAAAGAAGATAAAAAAAAATCATGCCCCCCCCCAAAAAAAAATACAAGACGAGATTTTACCTTTTAATTTAACATGACAACATGTACATTAAAAGCAAGGCGAAATTTAAACAAATCTTGAATGAAGAGCTTCAGATGAGAATTAAAATGAAAATATTTTACATTTATGAGACAAGAGCAATAGCCATGAGCTCAAAGTGGAGGAGAAAAGAAACACTCCCTGCCAAGGATCTTACATTGTACATACGCTTTTAATTGAGGTTGTTTTTTGCTTTTTTTGTGTTTTTTTTAATTAGGTCAGAAGTAGAACCTGACAAATGAGTACAAACCACGAGCACTGTTTTTATTCAATTTCCACTAAATGCCAAGAAACATAGGATGTGTAAAGATTTTCAACAAAACAAAACAAAAAAGCCCATTAAGAACTTTTTCTACACTTTCCATGTGATATCTGGCTGTCATCTATTACCAGTGAATCAGATGAATATGAGATGAACCACAACTGCCTTTTATCCAGCCAATTAAACAAACAAACAAAAAAAAATCATAAGTATTAACCCTCTCTCATCATTGACGTATATCATTTCATGGTTATTTATTAAATAACCCCCTACACATCTGTGGTTCACCTTGTTTGTAAGCAGCGAAGTCAGGTTCAGGGTAAAGGTGGGCATGCTCTTCAGGTTTTTCCTCCACAAGACATTCCAGCTTCCCCTGCAGAGCAAAACGGCCACAACAAACAACGTTAGCAAGGATTCCACAACATGGGCTTGTAGCAAAGACAACCAGCTATGCAGGCAAATGTTTATCTGCTGGTCAAATATGGTAATTTTTTTGTGGGGGGGGAAAATGATGGTCCCATTAACAGACTATAAACCAAATGGTTTAGATTTCTAGCATAAACACTGCAGGTTTTGAATACATTTGGCTACTTTGGTATAGTTCATCTGCTTTATATCTATAAAAACTTAGCATTATTTTAAAGACAAACCTATATAATATTCCTTTCGCCAAAGTGGAAATATGCCGGAGATATTGGAGAATTTGAGCATAATAATAATACTATGGACAAGTCTATGGCAATTTCAGCCAATGGCAAAAGGACATGAAGGTCGCCTCAGATTATTCATTCAAATAACTCTTCTTCCCCCAACATGTTACCAAATACAGCAGCAAATCAGACAATTAAAAATATACACACGATGGATACATGTTCTAAAAGAAGTAGCTAATTCTTTTTTTTTTTTTAGACAGGCAACAGCATTCAGAAATGGATGTGGGTAGAGAAAGGAGTACCTGGGGTGAGTACCTGCACAGTTTGACAGTCAGAGAGTATCCAAGATTTTTAATTTGCCCTTTTTCTCATGTGGGTCTCGCTCACAACACCAACGCTGTGTGAGGTATAGAAGTCAGCTGCAATTCATCCGATAAACCCTACACCTCCAGTTAGTATTGTTAAGACCCCCCAGGTGCTATAACCCCCCTGCACCTCCCCCCCCAAAAAATAAAAAAACACAGTGCATGGCATTATCAGGCACAGTAAGCTAGAAAATGGGCAAATTCCCAAAGGTAAAATCTGAACATGTAGAAAACAGTCACTTAATTTCCTCCCTGAATGGACAAACAGTAGTTACTATGTTTTCCTATTTCAGAGTAAGAAAAAAATTAAATGAAAAGTAATAATAAAAAAGGTAAAAACATGTATATACAGCTAGAGAAATTTGACTGGATCTGTCATTTCTTCCACAGAGTGAAATTAAACATCTGTAAGGATCAAAAACTGATACAAAACGAGGGGTACCTCTGGGCATGTTTGCTCAGGGCTACACTGGCCTTTCCCTCTTGGCTTTGTGTGAATGTTTTCTACTTTCTTCTCATTCATCGAGCCTAGTCCTTCATCTTCAGTGCATACTTACGATGCACTAATCAAAAACAGGATAAAGATATTTGCATATAGTACATACGACAAAGAAAAAAAAAAAAATCAAGGCATTGAACTGAACATAAACAGCGTGGGAAACCAAAGGGGCAGATAGGGAGGGGTGGAGGAGGGCTAAAGGAAAGGGGAGAGAGTGTGAGAGGGAAGGTTGAGAGCCAGGGGGAGTGAAGAGGAGGACGCACTTACCTGAGCCTGATCTGAGGTCCTATCAGATCAGTTTTAATTGGACTGAGTGTCACCTTCAGATTGGAGGAGCTCTTGCTGGCCGTTAAGCAGAGGGGGGGAGGAGGAGGCGGCAGCCTCGGTCTGCATCGGTTCCGACTCCGACGAAGCCTTAATGGTGGCTACGTCGCTTTCTTTCTTAGAGCTGCTCTTCTCCTCTGTCGCCTTACGGTCTGACAAAACGGTACAAATATTCAGCAGTTGATCAATTATTAGTTTGAAAATAACTACTTAAAATGCCTGTTATTCAGGCCAAAACAAAGTAGAACATAACATACAAGTAGAAGTGAAAATAATGTGTTTTTTTTTTTTTTTTACAAATGTAAACTTGAAAATTAGGATTTTATTACTACTGGGCTTAAGTCTCTACCAGATTTCTATCTCTTCCATACGTTTAGTTATTCTTCTGGGGGCGTTAGCTCAAGCTCAGACTCCAATAAGCTGTTTTTGATCTGTACAGATGTTTAATTGCATGATCGATTAAAACTAGCTTTCTGTTTGTATGATTTATTGTTTTTTCCTCTTTCTACCAAGGACTGGATGACAAAAATCTTCAGTCTGGTGCTTCGGTCTCAACTAGCCTTGTCTTTGAAGGACAGTTTTGTTTATAGAGACTTCATAATTCATTGAGTTGTTTCTGCTGTTCTGTTTGTTTGTTTTGAATATTGTAAAATGCCTTCCAGTTCCAGTGTTAAATGTTCATCATAATTTAAAGCTTATTGATCTTTGGGAATGGTTTCTAGCAGTATCATAATATTGTCATATGAAAATACTCTCAAGACAACATTTATCACAATGACTTCTGGGACAATGGTGCCATTAAAAGTTACATTCTGGTTTGAATTGATAAAAGCAAGAGCTTAGTTTCATTTTCAACTGCTTTTATTGCACTCTGACTTTAAATCCCAACACAAAACCCTGAGTTTCCATGACGTAACATGACAAAAATGGCTATGCTCAAGCTGAGGAAAACAGACTCCCACCTTTTTCTTTTGATGACCGTTCTTTGTCTTTGTCCCTTCCTTTGTCTCTGTTTCTGTCTCTATCCTTGTCTTTGTCCCTGTCTCTTTCTCTGTCTCTGTCCTTGCTGCGGCTCCGGCTGCGATGGCGGTGAGACTTGCGCTCTGAGCTACGCGACCTCCTCCTGTCGCGGCTGCGGGAGCGACGTTTTCTGTCGGATCGCTCACGACTGCGCCTCCTCTCTCTGTCACGACTCCTGAAGAAAGGAGAACGAGATGAAGAAAAATATATTTTCTCTACATACACTCACTCAATTTGAAGCAAGACATATCGAAGCATGTAATGTAAGCAAGTCTTACATTACATGAACATCAAAGCAATGTTCTTGCTTTGAGACAGCAAACATTAACTGATTCTTCATGCCTGTCAAAAGTATTGTTCCAAAATCCTTTTCATGATGCTAAATATCTTTTTATAAGAGTGAAATAATTCATCCAACTGAAGATTTTAATCCCTTTTCATAGCTGATTGTAGCTATAAAGGAGAAGAAAAAAAAGAATAATAATCGACTATACCTGCTGCGCTTCCGTTCCCTGTCTCGGCTTCTAGAACGCCGGCGGTCGCGGGATCTGCTCCGCCTCTTGTCCGACGTTCGGCTGGAGTTGCGGCTGTTGGAGTGGCTTCGCCTCGCCCGTCTCTCGCGGTCCCGCTCTCGCTCCCGTTCTCTGTCTCGCTCCCTCTCGCGCTCTCGTTCTCTCTCTTTCTCCCGTTCCTTCTCCTTTTCCCTCTCTTTCTCCTTCTCTTCCTCCTCTTTGCGCTTCTTCTCCCGCTCCTCCCTCTCGCGCTCTCGCTCTTCTCTGTCCCGTTTGACAGCAGGGCTCTCGCCTTGAGGGTCCTCAGAGCGACGTCGGAGTTTTTCCTGAGGACACAAATTCCCATTTGAATGAAAGTCAAAACCAAAAGCATCCACATTACTTGTCTTAGATGTCCAATGCTCAGCTGAGGCATTTCATAATGTTACCTTAAGCTCCTCTACAGTAGACTTTATCTTTGCGTAGCCCATGTGTTGTTTGCCCATTAAGTGGTCATCCACCCGGGACTGTGCATCACCCACGATGAGAAAGGCCCCACACACCTCACACACCTCCATCTGTTTCTCCTGAGCAGCAAAGCTCTCAATAGTCTTAAAAAAAAACAAAATATTAGTTTCACCCCATAATTAATAAAAACGTAATTCATTTTGGATTGATGTATTTCAGCACATGTCCCCAACATGTTACCAAATACAGCAGCAAATCTTGTTTGAAAACAGACTGTGTTACACAAGCAACACCTACTATCTTAAGCTGCATCTGTAGGCCGATTAGCAGGTGTTAGCTGACTCACCGAGGGGGTGGAGCTCAGCATCTCCCTCTCCTCCTTCAGCTGCTCCACCAGCTTCATCATTCCCTGAGCCTCCTCCACGCGGCCCTCCGACCCCAGTTCCTCAATCTAAGGAAGAGAACCATGTTGCAGTTTATTAGCAGAGGAAACAGGAAATCTTGGTAATCTATTACAATTCAGTTTTAGATTGTATGCCTTCCTTTATCACATATTTTTTCCAATGTAATAGCAATTCTAAATGTGTAGCTGTAGTTACTGGAGAGTTAAACTTGGCTATTGCTGATATCAGTGAAGGATTTGAAAATTAAATACAAAAACAGCACAAAAATGTCAGGATGTATTTTAAATGAAACTGAATGTTCTCTGACATGTTCTCCACGAGGTCATTCAGGCTGAGAGAGAACGAGAGACGTTCATCAGATAAAGGGAATGCCAAAACTGTTACAGCAAATTTGCTCTCTTCTTTATGAGGTTTTAACTTCTCTCAGTCATGAAACAAGTTGGATCTGGAACCAAAACATTTTGGAAATCGTAAGAGTTAAAACTAAAAACCAGAATTCTCTTAGATGACATAAGCTGCATCAAAAGCTACTTTAACACATAGAACTGCCTAATCCTGTGTGTGTTTATATAATTATGATCCAAAACAAATATTTAAAAACATTGTGAAAAGTTTTCCTTCACAATTTTCTGATCAATGCATCTCAAACAAATGTAAAATTACATCAACAAATTAGTCGCAAACCTGTAAAACCAGGTCTTCTATCTTCTCTGTTAGAACTTTAACTTTCTCTTCATTCTTTCCAGATGGACCCGGGCCCTGAGGGAATAAAACCACAATATCTCACACAAACAGTGCATTTATTTTCCTGTGGTTTTTCCACAATAGACAAAACTGCATATTTGTGTGAAAAAAAACAATAATAAAATTACAAACCCCTGCATTTTGCTGAGCTTGGGAGAGTGCAAGCCGAGCATGTCCTCTACGAATCCGCCGCTCCACTTCCGCCAGGAGAGACTGCAGATACCGCAGGAATTCTCGCTCGTAGCCTTCTTTCATAAACCGAGAGCTTTTCTCGTACCTGTGGCAAGAAAGAAGTTTATCAGGTCAAAACAACCAAATGGGAAAAAAAATATATATACTAAAGTCTTAAGCAGAACTTACAGTTTCCTTAGATTTTCATCATGGATTTTCTCACAAGGACCTGGAACAAAATAGAAATGCCTCATTACACTACATTATAACAGTATTAATTTAATACTATTAAATTATTATTTTTTTCTTTAGGTCCTTACCCAAGTCAGAGCGTGTGTTTGTGAATAGCTCCGCTGGGCAGAAGCCACACAGATAGTATCGACAAACCTTAAGAGAAAAAGAGAAACTTTTCTTAAGTTTATATTCTAAGAACTATCTACGAAGAATTGTAAAACCCTGAAAATCGAGGTTTTCTTTCATTCAAGTCGAAAACTATTTCAGACATCTCTTAAGCATAATCAGTACAAGCACACCGAAGGAGAAGTGCACAGTTATGACTTGTACAATTCAATGCACAAACAAAAATAAAGTTAACTTTACTCCAAATCAATTCAGATGTCAGTATTTTTGCATCAAATGTCACCAACAATAATGCAATATTTTCCTCTAACCTGATCAAAGAAAATAAGAATCAGCAGATTCAGAAAAGGAACTAGTCTGCATCTTCCTTTATTGCTCCAATTGCTTGATTATGCCGAAACCTATGACACTGCCTTAAAAATCCAACTTTTTTTGGCTTCTTTATAATACAAAACGTACAAAATGATTTGCTATCAGATTTTCATTAAAAAGTGATGAAATGCTAATGTGCCAAATTTACCTGAAGAGTAGATTTATTATTTTCAAATAAACTAAGTCTATAATTTAGAAATGTGAAATGGCCATGTAGCAAACACAAATTAGAAAAGCTTTTTTTAAATATATATACTTTTTTTAATTTCCTGCCATAACAATCTCAGTCACTGTTTTTTTTATATATAAAACATATTCTACAGTAACTAATTTGGTTCTTTGGATAAAACACCTTATCAAGCCAGTTCTTTATAACATCAAATTTTTTTAAACTAAACTTTTTGCTTGAGGTTTTAGAGCAACATGCCAAGCATTTTCTGTGACTTGGATAACAACTTCTCACTGG
>CAEFZX010002817.1:0-40736 GCA_903066825.1 Alfaro cultratus | reverse complement strand
TTTAAATTAGAGTGTATGATTTCCCATTGTCCGCGAATGCATCAGGATGGATGAGAGAGCGAGGGGGCGGGGGAGTGAGAGTGAGCGGTGAGCGGAGGTTTGTGTGAGAGCAGATGGCGAACGACTGGAAAGAGTAAGGCTGCAAGAGAAACAAAGACTGTTTTTTGTTTGTGTTGTTTTTGCGTGGTTACGGCCAACAGTAATGGCGTGCTGCTGTTGTCAATAATTGACAGTTCATTTGACTACTTTTCGTCATTATTGCACGTCTGGCAGAATGTGACTATATGAACGTAAGAGCCGCATGGAACCAGTCAAGGAGCCGCATGCGGCTCCCGAGCCGCGGGCTGGCCACCCCTGTGCTATACAAATAAATGTGATTGGTTGATTGATGAAACTCAAACGCGACCTCTGGGGCCTGTAGAGTCCAAGATGGAGCTCTCGGATGTTTTTGCAATTGCACATCGCGTGTCCTTGGGATGAGTACCGGATCGTCCATTCCTGGGAAAAGAGTCTCCGACTTGTGAACAAAGTTTCCCTTTTTAGAAAAATGAAACTTCAAATTGTTTAGAAACTGGCCTCATAATCCTTCTCAGATTGACCAGTAGCAACAGTTGCTTCTCTAAGGTCACTGCTCTTTCTGTTCCTTCTTGCCATTGCGTCAACGCAATGGCAAGATCCCAAGATGCAACAAAGTGCAGAAGATCCTGCTCTGGTCAAGTGGGCTGATCAATTTAATGGTGTTCTTGTTTGTACAAACCTACAATATTAAGATATTAAGCTTAATTAATTATGATAAAGTACAAAAATGTCAAGGTTTAACAATGATGAAAAGGTATAATGTTACAAAAGTAACAATTAGTAACTTCGACTCAACACAGAAGACATTGCAATGCTACTTACAACAAAATGTATCGTACAATCAATGGTAAAAATAACCCCAACTAATAAATACTTTCAGTCTCTCTTCAACAAGTCCAGGGGTATTCTTTCAAACTAAGTGAACCTGAAGCGCTTTCCTCCCCCTCTCTCCATCATAAACAATCAAAATGCTTTCGCAAACATAAATCACTCACAGCACTTTTCTGCTGCACTCATCTCCTGCCAAAGCTGTGTTTTCTGCTGCTGATAAAAATTTATTGCCCCCTTCCCTTGCACGGCCGCAGCCCGCCGTGTTGTGTCATGTTCGGCGTTATCTTCGGTTTCAATCGTTGCCTCGGTGTCAGGAAGTTGTGTCTGACATGGCGCGTAGCCCGGGGGCCGCCTGCGGCTCACTGACGGCGCTGAAAGCCGCCGGTCGGCGTGACAAAACCTCCAAAAGCACCGGACGCCTCAGACTCTGGCGAAAGCCATCATTCAGGCGACCGGTGCTCCCTTTGATCCAGCGAAAATCTCCTGTTGCCAGCAATTACTCATATGCAATAACTCATCATTTGCTCTCAAAGAGTTTACATAGACTCAAAGAAATGTTTGACTTACATGCCAGCGGAGGACATCTGTGGAGAGAACAGCCATGGCGAGGGAGCAGCAGTCCAACTGACTGACTGAATGAGAGGCTGACTGTCCCAAACATGTGCACACACACACACGCACACACACCTTGCTGCTGATCCCCTCCGGCATGTTACTGTCCACACCCCCTTATACACGCACAGCCTTTCTCCGTCTTCCTGTCAGTTCCCCTCTCACATATCTGGTTCTCATTAAATTCCCACCTTCCGCTGCCTCAAAATACATGGAGTGGTCCAAAAACAATTGTAGAAAACGTGTAGCGTACCAGCGTTTGCTGTGCAGATTTACATAAAATTGGCTCCAGACTAAGTGATTTCTCACATCCCTCCATAGTCAATGGGAAATGTAGAGGAAATAACATCATAAAATCGAGAAAAAAAACAAAAAAAAACGTCTTGATTTGGTTGTGGGGTTCAATCTTCAAATTTGCATGAGCTTGTTTTTGTTCATCTTCTTCATTTTTTCTGCTGCTCTTTGAAATGATAATAATTGTCCATGAACTGGAATCAGATGTGGCCTCAGAGTCGATGTCTCCTCACTTGGGTCAAAGGGGATCTACAGCAGCGTGGGTTGTTATTTCCTGTAGGATCCTCTCTCAATAGAACATTTTTAAACCCTCGCCTGTTCACCAGAAAAAAACAAAAACATTTCAGACTCAGTGCTGTTGTAAAAACTCATGTTAAAATACTGTAATTCAGTCATAGCGACACAAGACCCTACATGTTGGTTCTTCAAAATGCCTTTGGACGTTTGGAGCCCTGCAGTAAAAGTGTTGTTTGATTGATTTGACTTGCAACGCGACAACAGGCCCTGTACCTGGTCAAAGACACATACTGAAGGTGATGAAACAGGTTAGACCAGCTGAATCCTGAGATGAAGCCTATCGACACTCTAGATGCATCGGGATAAAGTCTTTTAAGGCATATTTTGGGTGTGTTTTTAGCAAATAGGTACAAATTAAGGGGGACATTTAAATAATGCCACTTATTTGATGAAATATCAAATGCACAAGTTACCGTTGGACACCAAACTGGCTCATGTGGCAGTCTACTTCTGAAATATCTTATCACCCAGTCCTTTTCTGATTGAAATTCTAACCCAATTGTGGAATAAGTACAATCTGACGCAGACGTGAACAATCAACAACTTTGCTCGTGTTTAAAGCACTGAGTGCCTCTGGGTGGGGGAACCTCAGAAAATCCAACAAAGGTGAAGGCTGGGAGTCGTAAGCCACGCCCTTTTTGTGTCTTTTGATATTCATAAACCTGAGCAAACAAACATTGTTTATAAGTTTTCTTAAGGCTCCATTCTCTAGTCACTCTCATTTATCCCCTTCAGACTCCGTTTATAGTGAATGACACCATCTCTAAATCATGCTTATGCTGATGATGCACAGCTTTGTATTTCTGTTTCACCACATGATTGCAGTCACTCATATTTGCTGAGTGAGTTTGTCCATGATATCAATGGGCGGATGGGCCAGTAGGTCCCATGTTGACAAAAGATCAGTCGCCTTGCAATCTGAAAAGTTGTGAGTTCATCTACATATATGTGTATGAAAACTCAGTCTATTTAGCATTGACAAAGAAAGGCTAAAATCTACAGGCCGTTGTAAAAACCTCAACAGAATTTATGTATTTAAATATCAACAGCCACAGAAAGTCTCTCAATCAGCTCCAACTTTAAAAGAATTAACAGATTTCTTTCAAAACAGAGCAAATATTTGTAATAGAGCTTGTGTCGATAAGTCTAGACCAGTAACAGGCAAACTGATCAGATCACGCATTTCCTTGAATCGTTGTAAACCCTTCCTAGTCCATCGGAAACCAGGTTGCTTTCGTAATCGACCGTCTTGTCCATCAGGTTATCAGAGACATCTTTGCTCAGAGTTCCCAGGAAGAAAAGTAGAATAACTCGAAACAACATTCAGTTTCTAGGCTCCTCATCTCTGAAAACAACGACATCAAACCTGAGGTGGACACAAGCTAATGACTCCTAAATCATGAACTTCTACTGCAAAAGTAGAAAACTTCAAGTTCAGTTCAAAATATTTAGTATCACAAAGGCGACTCAATTGTTACCTGAATCTAACGTAACCATCTTTCGGGTACGTCTTTCACTCCAAAAGGCTTATGGATGAAAAAAATTTCCTCATCACAAGCTTTGTTGTTGTGTGGCACAGTATGAACACCTTGAGCTAAACATCTGCTGCAGAACCAAAATGATTCTTATCTCTTTAGACACAGATGACCCCAAAGCACTCCGGCTGCTTTATGGCTACGTAATAAAACTACTAAAGAGCCTGGGTCTGTGGTGAGGAATGAAGCATGCGGGCCGCCCTTTAAGCCAACTGCTTTGAATTATGGGATGAGGAGGCGGCTTCATTTTTCATGACAGACAAAGCATTCTTTTTTGAATCCAGGCAAGTCCACAGATGCAGTTGCATGACCATTACGTCAAAGGATAGCAGACGATGGCGACAGCTAACGGGCCTGTCCACCTGCAGCTACACATAACCCAGACCTCCATCTCTACAAGTAAGCGACAGCTATAGACTAAACACACGGCAGTGACAGAGATGAATGCTATCAGACATGATGAAATCTGGATGACACACCAAGATCTCCAAGAAAGCCTCAGGACAAAGTTTACAAAAGGTTGCAGCAAACAATAAGCAGTGTAATGCAAATAAAAGAGGCCGCACTGATTTCTTAACATATTTATAAATGTTGTGCTACACCAAGGACAGCTGTCGCTAACCTCCGTCGTTAACGGAGAGCTTGCAAAGACAAAGCATCCTTGGCTTTCTCTGGTCGTTCATTCGTCACCATTTAAGCTGCTGATATTCTGAGAAAAGACGTGCTTCCAAAAGCCAAGTGGAACAGAACCTTTCGTTGATAACCTCCTGATGTTTTCTTCCTGGGAATTATACCTGACCCGGTGTTACTGTATAACCTTTACACCGTCATGGAGGGGCCCATCCAGGGTTCTCTTTCTATATGATGCACTTGACAACGTCTTTCTGTATTCAACTCTTTCTTTCTCCAATGTAATGATTGAAAAAACTTTTAAAATGGTATTTAGTCCAGCCAAAGTACACAGTCACGTCCTAGTAAATACTGCAAATATGTCCGCATCAATAAACATTCACTGTTTTTCCATAGTAAACATTGGATCGAAATCCAATGTTTGATTTGTTGCGATGTTTATTTCACTGTGTCCGTTCAGTTTAACTCTCCCACAAAAACTCTGTTAGCTCCTCCAAAAAACTAAATAATAATAATAATAAAAAGATTTAGCATGAGATTTAAGACTTATCAGAAACAGTTTTGAGAAAACAGACAACAACGTCGGCCTGTGAAACAGACAGGATCTAATCTGATCTGTTAGCCATCTGGCCAAAGCTAGAGCAGATCATTCAGCAACGCAATGAAACAAGAACCCGGTCCGTTTTATGTCGCCTCGCTTCCTCATGAATGACGAAGCTGAGTCAAAACAAGAGCGTATTTCTAACTGTACACAGTCACAGCATCAGATGGAGGTCGGAGATCCAGGTGGTTCCAAACCGCATCCTGACGGTCTGGGAGCAGGAAAGATCCAATCACCAAGCAGACGTCAGCGGCTCTGCTGAAAGCCAGGAATGCGTCTGTCCACCGAGTCGTCAGCTTCTACTCAGCGCCGACTGAGTTGAGTTAGCAAGGAGCTGAGAACTCGTGCTTGGGCCTGGCAAAGTCCAGCTGACAAAACACACGGCTTGACGAAAACAAGAGCTGAGCAAGACTTTAAACTAAGAATCAGCTTGTTTTCGTACAAATCAAGGCTTCACAAAACCAAAACTGTGTTTTTAAAAGGATGGATAAGGGAGGTAGAATAAAACAGTCCATGTTTTAACTAGGCCATATATTGCAAGTTTTATGCTCCTCTAAGTTAAATGTGGTCCATTAAGAAATAAAATAAAATAAAAACAGCCTGTTTCTCATATTTCACACAAAAGAATAAAGGTTTATAAATATCTATGTTAAAGAATCTCTCAAAGGATAGCAAAACAACTTTAGAGGATCATTAAAAAAAAGTCTGTTTTTATGTACATTTGATCAAGAAAGGCATCTCAAAATGATTTTTTATGAGAATGTCTGTTAGAAAGTTACTTTTTCCTCATAATACCAGTTTGGGTTTTCCCCATTAATGAATAAATAAGATCTTAAAATATATTTGATAATCTGAAACATATGGAGTAAGTTTGACAAAAAAACAACAACAACAAAACAACTTAAAAGCAAACGAACCCACATGTTCCTCTATTTACAAATAATTTACTTTATTTGTAAATTTGAATGTTATTTTTATGTTTGACATATTTTACAGAAATTAAACAAGGGACGCATTAATTAATTGATCAGCCTTTATTTGTTACCCATCAACTTCAGCAGCACAATATCTTAGAAAACTTGAAATGAGACAAAACTACTTTACAAATAACTTTTCCATAAGATATAGCAGCTTGTTTGAAGTTAATAATTCATTAATATTGATGAAAAAGTTACTAGTTCCACTGGTAGATTATTTCATTTGGAAAATGTTCTGGTTATAAGTGAAATGATCTGCCAGTGGACCTGGTACTGTTTCATTAATATTAAGGAGTTATTGATTGAAGAAGCTCCTATATTTGGCTGATAAGTTTCCTGTAAAGTCATTTTATTGTTTTCTAACATATTCACACTAGAACAGGGGTGTTAAACTCATTTTTATTTTCGGTCATATTAAAGATCTGAGTGTTCTTAAAGGGCCGGTTGTGCCTGAATTTATTGACAAAACCAATTGGACTGTTAAAATATCAATAAATAATCAATAAATAGCTGTTCCTCCAAGACTTTGTGATTGTGGTGCCAATTCAAAGGTGTGTAAATTATTTTTTACCATATTTGTGCTATTGTCTGATGTTAACTGTGACTTTTTATTACTCGTCGTATCAATTACAGCCTATAACTTAACATCAAGTAAGGCTGAGGCAGAGGTCACTTAAACTAAAAGTTTTTAACCAATTTTGAGAAAACCTGCCGTAAAATCAGAAAGAAATGTGGAAATGTGTTGACTTTGTGTGAGTTTTGCAGATTTGTGAAAAACTGGAAGGTAATTTGGAGCCTAGAGGGCCACATAAAAAGCTACGGCGTTCCAGATTTGGCCCCGGGGCCTTGAGTTTGACAGGTACACTAGAAACTTGACAAATACTTGGCGAGATTTTGATATTTTTGCAGTGTAGCATACAACACAGCATCTTTAACGAAGGAAACGAGTCGAACCACATGATGTGTTTCTATTCTCGGTGTTTGACCTGGTGATCTTTCCAGCTGCTAACTTGTAACGTAAAGCCGTGTCGCTCCTGACCTGCAGCTCCTTGCTCCTCCTCTGCAGCTCCATGTTGAGGGCCTCCTCTGCTTCCAGTTTGGTGCCGGCACTGCTGATCTCCAAGTCCTTCCTTCACACAGGAGGAGAGCACACAAAAAGCACAACCTTCAGTCAACCAGAAACGAACTCTTCCGACGCGGCGCACAGGTGACTGATGAGCTTCTCAACGCGTCATTTTTTATTGCAACAGCATCCAATAAAGCTCCACCGAACCGTGAGCCGAGCTGAATTGACAGATCTCATATCCCGGGAAGGACAAGAAACGAGGTGACTCATTGGCTTTATTAAAGCAGAGCGGGGTCAAGCCGAGTTGGTCGGCGTCTTCCCCCGACACCTGGATCTTTTCTTCTTTTGATTGTAGCTGCGAGGAACAGCAAATACGTCTCTCTGCTGTCACACTATGGAGGGCAGATAGCAACATGTTGGGATCGTGGTGAATGCCTTGCCTGTGGAGAAGGTATTCTTTGGTCTCCAGGGAGATTTCCCCTGGCGTTGCTAAGCTACCACTGCAAACTGCAAGGTGTTTTTGGGGAGTTTTCTGTAAAAAACCAACACAAAGTAGAGCATAAATCTGAAGTGGAGGGAGAACGACAACCCCATCTTGTGAAAGGGCCAAGCCCACGTAAAATCTTAACTGGATTTAGTTTTGGACTTTAAGTAGGCCATTGAAACAAATAAACATACTGTAATATTAATTGTCCTATTGAAGCGCTGGTTGTATTTTTCAGTCGGGGTGGACGATATGGCTGGAAAGACGTATCATGATATAAGTGTTTCATGTCACTGCATATGAATAATTATTGATTTGTTTTAAATATCTGAAATTCAGCCAAACTGACGGCGTGACCTTTTCCTGTTTTAGCCACAGTTTTCACACTTCACCGTTGTTTAATTTTAAGTAGTTATGAGGCACGGCGGCAAAACATGAAACTGCTGCTGCGCCAGTTACTCAACAGGTTGTTGCTAGGTAACCTGAGAGCGAGTGAGCTATGGTGCGTTCACAACAAAAGCGTTATGCGAGTCAAAAACGCGTCTGACGCTTCAAGTTCGACGCCTTTGCACTTTGAAAGGCGCTTGACATGAAGGCAAACGCTTGACATTTTGCTCTACACCTAGCATTTTGCACGTCTGGTTTACGTTCAAAGTCAACGTGGAGATGCATTGAGGGAGCGTCAGACGCACCAGCTCCAGTTGTTTTTTTATTGGACGCTCCAAACGGTTCAAATCTCGCCGCGCAAGACGCTCGAAAGACAACGGCTCTCCATGCAGAGTAGATCCTATAAGTGAGGCTCCCTATGCTCTCTTAAGCCTTATATTGGCGTTTTTTTATGATGTATGGTTGTGGCTTATATAAGAGCTGGATTTAATGCTCTGTAAATGTTTATGATTGTGGTGGGGTTTAAAATATGAACACTAACTGGAATTTTTCCCCTTTTTTTTTTTTTTACCTGTCTTTGAGCTTTTCATGGCTAATTACATATTATCAAGCATTCCACAGAGATTAAAGAGACAAATCCTATCGTGGCTTAGGAAACGGGTCAAAGCAGGTACTTATTCAACCAGCCTCTCTGCTGTCATTAAATAGGAATACAATTAAAGGACTAAACATGACTGAGAACCTTATATGAAAACTACTCAGAAAAGACAGATTGATTCTGAAAGGTGAGCATCAAAAGAGTCAAAAGCATTTCAATGGCAACCGCTAAGCTACGGTAGTGATGAGCTCTCGACTTTGCTTCTTAAGCTGTATTCCCTTACTGACATGACAGCATCCAGTCTTCAAAACGTTTGTGAGATACGCACAGAAGCAGACACAACGGCACCAAAGAAATGGTTTGATTTTACCCAACCTGAGATGCTGTACAGTCACATTCAGTAAATTAGAAAATGTGTTCAGATGAGGTTCATTTTTCAGGTTGACCATTTTTACAACTGACAACCATTAAGCAGGTATTAAACTTTCTTTTTATTAAGTAATAAATTCTGAGATTTTAGACACAAAACCACAAATATATATATATTTTTTAAGCATTTTGTGTCATGAAGTGGTGTAGATTGCGGTGAGGGAAATGCAGCAGATCCAGGTTGCAGTGAAAATTATGGTTTAAATGGTGAAAATGTTCAAAACTCCCAATACAAACAGTCCAGCAACCAGGCAGCACAGCTGAGCGGAAGCCAGGGCTCAACACCGGCAGCAACTGGTGATACGAAAGGACAACAGCTAGACAGACAGACAGACAGACGACAGCAAACAACTATACGACAGAGACGCTGAGACACAGGTGACATTAAATAAACAGGAGGGTAATCAGGAACGAGACACACCTGGGAATAATCAAGGGGAGACAAAACGACACGGAGACTCAGAGACACAGAAAACTCAAAAATAAAAAGAACTCAAATCATGACATTTTGAAAATGGATGTTTTACAGCCTGTATATTTATTTTTTCAATGGTTTTATTATTATTATTATTATTATTGTTATTATTATTTCGAGTGAAATCAGATTTTATTTTTCTGATATTTTAGGTTCTGTTGTCATTTTTATTAGTATCATATAACATTCTATTTTTAAATGTCTTGTTTTCATTGACTGTAAGCGCAAAATCATCATAATCAGCACAGATAAAAAATGTAAAACATCCATCTGTGTAATCTGTGTAATGTGTTTCACTTAAGAGATAAAGTTCCTGAAATAAATGGACTTAATTTTAATTTACTGAATGATCTGTATTCCAATCCATGTTGGGATACAGTTCAAGATGGCAGACTGCTGGGTGCTTCATCTCTCCCTCATTTTACTATGACTTTGGTTGTAACGGTACTTACAGAGGGCCAAGTTGTTAAAATATGTTGTGCTACTTTGCTAACATTTTTGTGAAATGTGACAAGAGAAAACTTACCTAGAATGCTAGAAAGGCCAGAAGCTGGCCACTCAGGCAGGAAAGGACGTTTGTACTTGGGTAGCTAACTAGCTAACGTTTATGGTTTCCTAGAACGGTCAACAAAATGCAAAAACCATAATAGAGATCATGCTAAAACAGCAAGCTAGCACAGCTGTTTTAGCATGACTTCCATTGACCCTTCTGGGCTAAACCTGACATGCTAACATGGAGGCGTTTTGGAATACAGTTTCAAACAGCATTTGGACATTTTTCTTTCTGCCTGTTGCCAGTTTGCCAGTACTGAATACGCACAGGTTTCTGCAAGAGCGTATGCAGGCTGCCATGACAGCCTGCTGCTTCTGCTATGAATTAGTTTTTATATCAGAAAATAAAACACACTGACCGTTTGATAAGATCTTCCAAACCACTCCTCATCTTCTCCACCTCTCCTAAGCTGTCCTTAGTAGATCTACTGTCAGCGTCCAGCTTCCTCCTGGCCTTCTCAGGCTCGCCGCGCTGAAGCCGCTCCAGCTGGAACTCCAACTGGGAAACAGGCAAGAAGATCCAAGTGTACAACAATCACGGTTCAGTTGGTGCTTTTGGTTTTAAAGTTGGTTCTGCTGTTGAATGCTGGGGGGAACAGTATTTGGGCTTTGGACTTTCCTCCACTGCCAGTGATTTTTATTTTAGCTTGAAGTTATTGCTGTTGAAAAATGCTGTTTGCATTGGGGTTTGTTTTGATAATTAATATTACTAATAAAACTTTAGGTCAGTCTTCCTGCAAATATCTAATCTAGGTCTTTGTGACCAATTTGCTGAAGCAGAGGCTGATAGAAAAGAAAGCCGACCGCCAAACTATCGCATCTTGTTTTGTCTCAGGAGCTGAATATATCTCTGCACCCCGAGATGTTGGGTGTCAGAAAATGCAGACTTACATCTTCGGTTTGCAACTGCAGCTTGGTTTTCTCTTTGGTCAGCAGGTTCACTTTGTCCTCCTCCATCTGCAGATCCTCAATCGCTTGCTGTTAGATAGAAACAAGATGTCTGAACCTGGGCTGCACATGTTCCTAAACCTTTAATTCATCACATGGCTCCACATCCGTCTGACGGCAACGCCGGAGCTTTGGAAACACTGGAGTAACTTCTTTGCAAAGAACATGTCAAATATGGCCATCTGATTCCTTTTTATCTTGTTACATGAAGTCATTATTCGCTAAAGCCCTGAAATTGTCAGAAGGTGTGCATTGGTGCGAAGAAGCAATTTTCCCCTTGCAAATGTCTTGTGTCACATTAATGTTTCACATATTCAAGCAAATACTAATTTAAGGCAAAGACAACTTAAGCTAATTGAAAATGCACTTTAAAATGATAGTTTCAAGTTGAGACTAAAATCCAAAACTGATGGCCAGACTTTCTATCTCAGGAGTTTCCATCTGAGAGCAGAATCCATGGTTTCACTGATTACTGGGTGTGCTCACAGTGCAAAGTTTTGATAAAACGGACAGGGGCAGATCTGTGAAAGTCCAAGTTTGTAGAGTTGGGAAGAAGCAGTTTGTCCATTTTCTGCTATCCAGGTGTACTAAGGACAAGGTTGTAACCTTCACGAGTTCGTCTGGATCTTTGTTAAAGATTTGACATCGAAGCTAATGGCTAAAAATGGCCATTAGCTCCGAGATGACTGTCGGAGTAAAAAGAATGGTGGTGGAGAGCAGAATAAACACACAAAAACACGCAAGGTACAAGAGAGCGAAGTACCAAGGCTACTGAAAAGTTCTCTCCACTTGCATTAATAAAGATCATTTCTAGATGCCGAGTCAGATTTGATTAAAAGTCAATAGGTGACCTCGATAATATGGCGGCAAACTCTCAACTCTGAAGCCCACCATCCTGACGATCCTTCGAAAGTACATCATCCATCCTGTTTGGAATTTGAACATCTCCTCCTCGTGCCACATTCAGTGTTATTGATTTGGCTTTGGGGTCAGGGTTAGAAGATAGGATGTGACAGCTAACATTTACAGGCACACAGTGATCCAAAGCAGACCTAAGAGTGGCAGGTTCTTAGAACGTAGGGCTCTGAGAACGGTGTTGGGTCGTTTTCCCAGGCCTGACCTGAAGAACAGTTTCAGTTTTTAGTTCAGTTTGTGCATTTGATGAATGTTGAGTTGTCTGATCCATGATAAACCAGTCAGGTGTGCGTTTAGAGCCAGTTACCTGTTGAAATGTCAGACTATACCAGAGCTAGAAACTAACTAAACAACCATGGCCAAGATCTTCAAAGACAAGACATTTTTACTGTAGTTTTTTTGTGTATAGAAGGTCTCAAAAACATTTCTGTGGACATCATGACCAACCTAGAGGCGTCAGTCTCTGGGACTGTCACTGAGGGTAAATATTTCTTGAATCCACAAGAGCTGAAAGAAATGACAACACCTGATACACACACAACATAAAACGCGCCTCCTCTGTCCTCACCTGGCTGAGCTCCACCAAATGCTCCTTCTCCCTCTGGAGCTTCTGCACGGCTTCGTCCCTCTGCAGCAGCTGCTCGGTCAGCTTCCTCACCTCGCTGTCTGACAGCTGCAAGCAAAACGACAAATGCCGAACTGTAAAACCGGCAAGTATCCTGTTTCATCAGAGAAACCGATCTCCATAGTTTTGGCGTTTTTCCAACAGACATCAAAGTTTCCTCTCAGAGGATTAGACACTAATTCTAGCTGAAGACACACAAGTAGGCTGAGATAAATACTGGTAAAGAAGCGATACGTTTTACTATTATCTACAAAACAGAAGTGTTTGATCTTTCTCTCAACTAGATCAAACACATTCAGCAATAAATGAAAATTGCATCGCTTTTAATTTATTACGATAAATTTCTTGCCATGATAAGAACTTTTACAAATAATGTTTAAAACAAACAAAAAAAAACACTGTCCATATTGTCTGGATTGTTATTTTTAATGTTTGTTTCACGAGAGTATCGATAAATATCAATACATTTGAAAATATGATTAAATGCAGTAACTGTGTGTATTTTAGCGAGACAAAACACACTTCTTTATGTGACTGGGGTCCTAAGGAAGCTTATTTTACAGCTACAGTTGCTGTGCGATTAAGCCACAACCATAAAGAAACCTAAAAAACAAGAAATAAATAGTTTGTATCGTCTGTATCACAATATTACCACAAAGTATCGCGATTAAACTTGTCCATATCGCCCATCACTACATCAGATTTAAGTGATTCACTGATGAACCCAGATGCTGTATGAAATAATCTCTGAGATTAAGTCAAGATAAGCTTTTCCTTTTCACAGCAAGTAGAAATAATTTTGGTAATCCTCACCGATCTAAGGAGAAAAAATCTTCTTAAACCCAGAACTGAACTGATCTAAGTAGATTCCCGTGCGCCCCAGCAGCTCTACAGTGATCACCCCAACCACCGTTTGGGAACGCACAGGCATACCTGAACAAAAGATAGCATCTTAATCCCTTAACACACCGCAAATAAACAGATTAAGGCTTCGGTGAGAGGGTTGTAGTGGAGATGGTAGAGTAGCCTCTGGCATCAACGTCTGAGCACAGGAGACGGGATTTGGTTACGGCCTTTAGAAACTTACCAACTTCGAGGAAAGCGACGTAAGTTGGCCGCAAGACGTTTTTATTGTGATCTGAAATTTACAGCACAGCTGTAGGTCAAAGAGGGACAGACTGTGGCATGAATATCTGCGGCGTAATTGGTAATAAAAAGCCCAACATGTGGTCAAACATGTGGTCGTGAAAAGTTATACGTTTGAGGATCTTTGCGTCTTTTGCGGGGAAGTTGTTTGAGCGAGTTTGTGTTTCGTCTTGTGTGTTTTCTCCGTGGAGCAGGAGTTTATGCCTTGACATGCTTCAGCCGCAAACCTTAATGTGTTTCGTTGGCATTTAGTGCGTCGGCTGGGTGGATGGTCATGTCATGTTTCACCAATGTTTTCCATTTATTTAGGATCTGCCTAAAACGTGCAGTATGTTTTTGTTTTTAATATTATTTAAAACTACAGTATGCAACTTTCATAAAAAAAATTGTTTTTTGTTAAAACTGTCACCATGTAGTGACAGTTTAATATGAGACAAGTAACCTTTGAAAAGATTGATATTCTTCGTCCTCCTCCTCCTCCCTGGGTTGCAGAGCTCCCGACCAAAAACAACCAATCAGAGCCAGGAGGCGGGTCTTAGCGCTGTCGATCAACCTCAGCTACTCACTGCTAAATGTAATCTTGCAGCTTTAAGTAAATTCAAACTTTATTTGTCACCACCAATTAATTCCAAATCGGTACTATAGGAGGAGCAAAAAGATAAACCAAAAAAAAAAAAAGCTCCTTCCGGTGCCGATGCTCTACCTGTTTGTCCCGCTCGGCCGCGGTTAGGGCGCTATCCAGATCGTCCAGGTCTCGTCTGAGGCTGCCGCACTCCGCCTCCAGCCTGTCCCGGTGGAGGACCAGCGTTGCCGAGCAGGCCTCCTCCTCCTCCAGGCGGTCCGAAAGGTCCGACAGCTGCCGCTCCAGCTCCCGCCGGGCCTTCTCCAGCTGGGTGCAGCGCTGCTCGGACGCCTGGACGTTCTCCTGCTCCTAAAGCCGGACAAACATCGATTCAGGCTGGGAATCATACAGCCTGATTTTGTATGAAATTGTTGTCCACTCTCTACTGTCTTTGTAAACTTATTTTGTTCCACAAAGCCCTAAAAGCTGATGAACCGGTTGAGGAGAGCGAGGGAGGTGCATGGGAAGAAAAAATAAATGTCTCAATTAATAAAAAGCACAAGAGATTAACGGTTAATATGAGAGGATTAGGGAAATAAAGGAGAGTCGGGCAAACACCAACAGATTTATTTCAGACAAAGCTCTCACCGCAGGTTATGCCACAAGACTAAACACATCCACCTTCAAGTCAGAAGAAAACTTCCCTTTGTTATTTTGCTTTTTGAATAGTTCAAAAGGTAAAAGGCAGGACAATGGCCGCCAGATCTGACCGGATCAGCGAGTTTTTCTGAACACCAGCTGCCATACGGGTGAAAGGGTCCAGAAGTGAGAGCGTACTCTACTGAACTGGGCTTCATTATGGACCTGTCATCACGGTCAACGTGTGTGGAATGAGCTTTGGAACCACAAGTTTTGATGGATGTCCAAACTTTTTGCCATGTGGGCAAAAATAGTCAAGTTGAAAGTATTAATGGGCCATAAAAATCTATTTTATGGTCCTTTTTTCAAAAATAAATTTATCGTATTTTTTTCTTTTAGTCATTAAACTAAACATGCAATAAGCTCATGAACTGAACAAAGAGGTGGAATTTCTAAATAATATTGAACAAACAATTAAAAATGCTTTTCGCGTTTCCTAAATTTTCCGAGCTGTGCGTTCGTTCTAGAATAGCGGCTGTGTAATCAGAAAAGCCTTACCACCATTAAATCTCTGCCTTAGCGTCTCCGAATTTCTGAATTTCACTGATTTCTACGTGTATTCAGTCTCTTTTTGGAGTCAGTCCAGCTGCCTCTTAGAAAGGAGCTTGGAAACTGCAACTCCGAGGAGGAGCTGAGTCTCAAAGGCGGAGCTATGTCCACCCAGGTGTTTTTACTTCCGAATGGTTGCCACGGGAGATTAAAGGATGTCTCAGACATGCGTGGAAGAATCAACGCAACGCTCCAAATATGTTTATGATGAGTGAATAACATCATGACATGTAGTCGATTTTACGTCATACTGCAACTTTAAAACTAAAAATTCCTACTTTTTCTACCGCAATAATTCCTTTAAGTAAGTACATGTTCCCGGGGTATTCTCAACAATCCATAATGTTGTGTGTGATACCCACAGCTGCCAGTCTGTGCTCCAGGGTGGTGCTGTAGCCGTCCCAGTCCAGGTCATCAGATTCTGGTTCCGCTCCAAGATCCACTTTAGTCCCATTGGCTTTCTCAAAGTCATTAAGGAGGGAGTGGCATCTCTTACTTTTCCCTGTAGATGTCATCTCGGCAAACCGTCACACAGTATCACGTCCTTTTTTTTTTTTGGTAGATTTTGCCCGTTCCTCGGTGCTGGAACTTGTCTGACAGAATCACTTTCCCTCCTCTTCTCCCTGACTTGTGTGCAGCTGCTCCGAGTCTTCCAGGTGGGCTTGAGTTGGATCACTTTCAGTCCCTTGAGGTTCTCCCAGTAGATCCTGTCTCACTTCACTCTTTCTTTGCTTTGATCCTCTTCTTCTGCAAAGTCTTGTTTACCTCAAAATCAAACGTTTGCGTTTTGTTTCAGAATGCGCTGGAATCCCGACTTTCCTCTGCATCTATTCTCCACTGAAAGTAGCCTTTGTGCAGTCCACCCTTACAATGTTTCACTGCATCATGCCTTTCTCTGTCTTCTTCTACAGTCTCCTCCTCCAGAAACAGGTGGCTTTCTACGGCTTGCTGGGAAGGGAGGGAGGAAGAAGGGGTGGTGGTCCGCAGGTATCCCTCCGAATGGGAGTGGCTGGTCAGAGGAAAAGCGTGTAGTTGAGCTATGTGACCACAGGAACTCTGCACTCACCGTACGAGCCGTAAAAGCCAGGAACACAAGAGCAGAATACAAATGCAGAGTAAGAATGCATTTTTTTCTTCTTCCCCCGGTTATAATTGACATAAATGTCTGCTGGGCACACGCCCACACAGTCGCCCACAATGCCACGGCCGTCATCTTAGCAAGAACAACAAGGCGTATTGTGCCTCAGCCCAAGTGTGGCTGCTTTTTTTTTTCTTCCTTTTTCTTGTATGAAGTCACAGAGACTCTCAAAAACTAGACCGAGCGTTTCTCTATCTACGTCAACATCAGCCAGAGGTGAAGATGAATGCTGCCGGTAGCCCGACAATTTCCAGTTAACTTATGAGGTTTGCTCAGACTGGATCAAAGAAATAAAATCTATTAAGTGTGAAGTAGAGTATTTTGAAAAGTCTAAGTAAAATGCTTAACGGGGGTTAAAAAAATTCAACGTCTGGATGCAGAAAAATCTAACTTTTCTCAAATGAATAAATCTACAGATGCTGCAACCCAACGGGACCAAACAATAGAAACAAAAATGCTTTTCTAAGAATGCATTTTGCTTTCTGCAATTATGTGGCCTATGCTCTTGTCCTTTACTCCTACTATATCTGAAGACTCTGGTCTTGGTCAGGCCGTGGCCCAGAAAGAAGCCCTCATGTCCAACACCAACATATCTGACAAGCAGCCTGGCAATGAATCATGTAAAAGGATGCGCCCAAGTCAAGTCTGCGAGCCTGAAAGGCAAGAGGCACTAAGTCCATTTTCCTTGTAGCATGCGCGACAGTCTTTCAGCCGCAGTCATTCATTAATCAGAAAATCCCACTACCTGTTCATTACAGAATTACATGGTAGAGACGGCGTCCTAAGAACGAAGCCCCTGTTATGCGTTTAATTACTATGTTTGGCTCAGCGGCGCCTCATCCAACCCACATTCATGTAGTGTGTCAGGATTTTGAAATATTGTCTCCATGAAGCAGAAGGCCTGGAATTTAACTGCTTGTAGCCTTTCAACATCCTCACAGCAGATGAGTGATGAACCCGGAGGCTAACGTTGGTTTAGCTGTCAGACGCCTTCATTCGACAATATAGCAGAGCTTTGTGAAAAACTAAACCCCATTATTATTAAATAAAGTCAGCCTCAAGGCTGACTTTATTTAAAGCTTTAAATACACAGTGACAATGAAGATATAAAACCGTAGCGCATACAAATACTTAAGATTCTACCTTTTACATATTTTTTATGGTCTTTTTTTTTTTTTTTTTAACCATTGAAACCAATGGCTAATGCCTTAGCTGGTCTGTTACAGTTAAGGTCTTGACATAACCTTTCACGTCGGTGTATACAGGGTTTCCCCCAGAGGTTTATAAGCCTAGTGAGCCACCAGGCTAAGTGTCACTTGTTTATTTTAAATAGGGTTTTTATACAGCAGTAACAGTGATGGTAAGGACAGATTAAGATATGTTTATAGTTGACGCGTTGAACTGGGCACGAGGGGTTGCGCACCAGTCGCATCATCCCTGCACCTCTGAATTTTTGTAACTTTTACTTTTTTTTTTAACACAAAAACACAGTGGGCCACTAGTGAACTACCCTGCCATCGGCTTTGGTGGGTTTTCTGTGCCAAATTCTGGAATGTGAACCATTTGGACCTGGCAGACAACAACCACAACCCTAATCATACCATTTTAACTTAGTTAAAGAAACGTTGACCACTCAGACATGAATGTTTTTCACTAGAGCCACTCATAAGAACAGGCTGCTCATTCTTCCAAAGTGATTGGAAACAATTATGCTAACATGATGACTGAAATGATGTTGAACTATATTGACTCTTGTCTTCATTTCTCGTAAATCTGCGATGTTAGCTTCACCAAACATAAAATAATTGTCAAAAACTTGTGATTTTTAGGTTTTATAAACTATATCAAACCTTTCTGTAAATTTCAATGTGTCTACATCAGTTGAAATATAACTCTGGAGTTATGGAAAGGTTATCTGATTCGCAAGATATGGTAGTTTGAGAAAAGGGAGTCAGCGTTTGGTTCAGAAGATTTTCACCTCGCTGTGTTAGCTTTAATCCTTGTTGTAGCTGGACCAACTACCAGAGCCTTCTCGCAGAGTTCTGGGGAAAGCCTCAGACATGCAGGTGTGTGAAAGGAGAAATCTCTAATTTAAGTGACCAGGAGTTAGCCGTAGGTTTAGCATACCTGTGAAAAAGCAAATCAAAGGAAAGTCAAGTCTGTCGGCGCGGTGCTGACCTAACGGGGCACACGCACACCAAGGATGATTAGCAGGCAGGAATTTCTCCTGTCCCAGATGAAAAACGTCTGAGGTGTCCCTGCAGCTTCTGCAGGCGAAGACTAATGAAGAACAGGATAGATTTCCAATGGAAAACTGGAAGGCTTCCTTACACACCACAGCGGCACTAAATAGCTCTGACATGGGGTCACATTTCTCACTGCAGTCAGTCAGATCGGAGGCCTGCATGATATGAATTATGCTGGCTGATCTGTCTCCTCCACAGATTAATGTCATTATTTACGGCTGGCTAATCTAAGCAGAGAGGAAAAACATGCTGGGAGCCAGCGCACACCTGGTTAGCTGCAATAGAAAAAGATACATTTCTGGACAAAAAACAAAAAAACAACAATTTCTGTCCATTGCAGATTAACCAACCATGACTTAATGAACAAACTGGCTTTACAGACATTGTCTAGGATTTGTTTTTATATATATATACATATTAAAGACATACTGTCAAACCCAGAGAGAAGTAAAATCCCAAATCAGAGGCCCGGCTCCTTGATACAGCTGATGGTGTGTTAAATCGATGTCTGCTAAGCAATTCAGCTGGAGTAAAGCTGAATCCCGAGAGCCGGGAGTCTTTTCCACAAACACTGGCAGCAGCACAGCTGATCCATACTTTCACACTAAATCTCCTGCACCCCAATGAAATCCGCTCTGTCACACTCAAACAAACCACTACGCCATTACAGCAGAGGTTCTCTGGAGACACGCTCGTTATTTTACTAATAAATAACGTTTTAATAGGTTTTCAGTTTCTAATTCTTTAACGATATTGGTATAAAAGAGAAATAAAGATTTTTTTATTTGTTTGGATGCTTTTCTCTTTCAATAGTTCAGCCTAATTTGTCAACAAAAAAGAAAAAACAATGCAGATCATCAAAAGTATTTGCAACCCTTAATTTTATTTATTTGACATTTTGTCAAATTACAAGCACAAATTCCTGGATATTTTATGTGACAGAAGAGAAAAAAAAATTCATTTAGAGTTTACATGAAAAATGCAAGAGAAAAGAAACTACATGGCATCTGAACCTAATTAGAGGTAAATATTCCTACTGATCGTGTCTAGATTTGGAAAAAAAACAACTTGTATTTATACAGTAAGAGTTTATAAAGACATCAAGATAAATAAAAAAAATAATAATAGTAATATCAATAGAAATAATAATCATTTCTGAAAAAGTCTACTGGGAATATTAAACATTTGTTTAATCAACTGCAATATGTCAAACTAATAGCTTTAATTTTTAATAACACTGAAGTTACATCATTTTATTTTATTGTAGACCAGTTAATGTGTGGATCCTCAATTTGTTTGTTTTGAAATGAATATGAGGTTTATTTTCAAGTGTTGACAAAAAAAGATTTTCAATTGGTCATTGCTTTAGTTAATAATACTTTGACAGCAATCTGTACTTTTAGAAAATGAGACTTTTATTATGAAAATTAGCTTTGGTCTTCATTTTGGAAGAGCAAATAATCTACCTAATGAAGTATTTTTGAACAGAATGATTGATTGATTTTCCATGCTTGGTTCAGAACCGTTAGAAACACATTCTGTCGGACACGGTGGATTAGGGACCACTGCTTCCAGAAAATAATTAAAATCTGCAAATACTTGAGACCTCCTCTAAATAAAAACCTTTAACTGTTGATTTTAATAGATGACACACTAAATATACCTTAATACGCACAGTGGAAATCACCTTAGCACTACCACAGGAGCTAACATCTTTCTCTTCCTTATCTCTGCTTTTGGGGCGTTCAGCCAATCAGTGCCAAGGAAAATGAATCGCGCAAATACTAGCCAATATTGTGGGAAGTAGAGCCACTTATTTCAACTTTCTAAGCTGCATTTAATTTTGAATATTTCAGATATGCTAAGCTTCCCACAAATACACTGAAGTTACATTCCATGGAAAAATCTGCAAAATGTTAAAACTGTGAATATTCAATGGTCCACTATAGTCGGTTTCATTTAGGGCTGTTGTAAACAAACATTTTAGTAATCGAGAACACGCAGTCCTCCAGAGTCCAGTGGGGATGTGGTTTACACTTCGACATCCAGCACTTTGCATACTAGTTTATCTAAGACTTGGACGTGGCAGGTTGATCGTGGAAACCTTTACAGTGACGTTCTTGAGTTAATCTGAAGGCCACAATTGTTCCCAATAGCTTAAAATGCGTTATAATACAACCAACGCTTTGCATTGAATGGTTAGAAGTGAGGAAATCTCACCAGCTAACTTGTTACATTACACCGCTGGTTTTGTACAACGCTGACAATAAAGTGTTTGGTACACCTGAATTCAATTATTTTAAATGGTTCACTCTGTATTAGATCTGCTTTAATTAAATTTCCAGTCCTTGAAATGTTTCTAGAGATGGAATCATCTCATGTTCATCCGCAGCTTCTGTTCAGCAAGGTTTGATGGATTCAGTGTTGTTGCTGCCTTAAAGGAAAACAGATGCCTCGCACTACTGCTGCTGCTGCACTTCATTTACTTTCTGCCTTCTTTTCAGAGAGAATGCCACCCAAAGAGGATGCAAAAACCTCCATTAACTACATGGAGACCATCACTAAATACAAATTTAAAGGTAAATACACACAGTTTGTAACCAATCCTCGTATTTTAGGGTGGTTAAGTTACATTTACAGCGTTTATGGTGAGACAAGAACCTCAGATGGGTTGTTTTTTTTTTCTCCTATCGACATTGTGGTAAAGCATCTACCACACAGTAGATAAAACAATCACAAATTAACTAAGCTTAAGGCCAGGAAACAGCACGACGCCTTAATGCACTGCTGTTAGAAAATACTTTCTCTGCCTGCTCTCACAATTAGGTGATGGAAAATGGTGAAAGCAAGTGGCAACAACCACAGCATTAAGAGATTCTTAGCCACTGGCGTGGCAGCAGCAGCATCCCTCTCAGGGTATCATTACCATCCTAATAGTTGCTCCAATGATCATGCCGAAAACTCTTTACCAAGCAGAAATCTAGACGTAATCACAAATAATGAGTCCTAAAATATCCCCTTGGGAAATCGTTTCAAAATAACGAACAACAACGATGCAGCGGAGACTTACGACTTGGCATTTGGTGACCACCTCATTCTTTTCCTTGTTAAGTTGATTGTTCTCCTCCTCAAGTTCATGGATTCTGGACAGGAGCAACTCGCTCTGCTCCTTGGCTTGCTTGAGCTCTTCTCTCTCCCTCATCCCTTCCTCGTCTGAGAGAGCATGCAGGAGGGATAATTTAAAAGAAAGAAAGAAAGAAAGAAACTGACGCAGCACCCAGAGACTCTCACACGAATTCACACACACCGGATTCGACGGTCCGGCTCGGCCGACCGGCTCTTTGACTGAAACCCCCTGACTTTGGTCTACATCTGTCTGGAGTTAGAAGGTCCACCCCCCACCACCGTCTCTCTCTCTCTCTCTCATTCACTAATGCTCACTTTGCCCTCTAACATACATCCACACACACACATGAGCACAAACACACACAGACTTATGTGTGTGACCGCTTATTGTTGCCTCTTAATTGACTGGCCTCCTACCGGCTTTCCATTGCATCAACGTGCTAAAAAAAAAAAAAAAGTCAAGTTAATTGACTTTAAGGACGAAAGTCAATTAATAAGTTCGACTTTTTGAATGTTTCCCACAATAGAGACTCAGAGGAGCTTCAGGTTTTAGTGCTGGAGTTCCTGGTATTGTTACATTTTATCACAAAAAAAAAGAAAAAAGTAGTTTTGGGGTTTTTTTCGTTTTTTTTCAATTAACTTTGTAGATCCAAATTTAAACTTAATCAGTTGACACTTTTTGACATTTCAGAAAATACAGAAGCGCATGCCAAAATTAGACAAGCGAAATCTGGATTGTGATGTATCGTCACTGCCTGAGGTTCAGTTTTATGCTAAACTAAACTATCTGAAAGTCACTGTAGATATTTTTAAGTTAAATATTTTTAATAACTATATCATTTTTTGACAAGGTAATAAGGTTCATAAACATTTCACTGAAAAATCAGCTACTGGTCTTTGCTTGATCAGTTCAGGATCACATCGGACTAAGTGCTACCAGGTCGCCTAGCAACAGTACTGTTTGTGGTAAACACTGCTAAGGAGTGAAGAAGGTCCTAAAATAGCTATATTCAGATTTGTTGATATAATTAAGAGCAATTATGAAGAAGTGTGCAGATGTCAGTGACTATCTGGAAGGAATTTGTATTTTAAACAAGACTTCTTTAGCTCATTCAGGCTGCGAGAGGGTGAGAGAGAGCAAGGCTTTCAGTTGATAACAGGAAGGTTTAACAGTAGGTTGCTGTGTTTTATCCTTTTTAGCTAAGGACTTTGTTTGCAAATCTTTGTTTGTGGCTAGAAAGCCATCATACAAGGCAACGTTTGTCTTTGATTAAATAAACTTGAATTAAATTGAACTGTCATCTGGATTGGCATTCTCAAGGCTATACATAAAAAAGCTAATGTTTTGGTAATGCTAATTGTGCAAATTTCCAATGAAAACATAAAGCTAGCTTAAAATGTACTCCCTTATAATTCTGTCTTTGTTTTGCAATAAAAACACTTTTACAACCACTGGTTTTTCTCTCACACAGTGTGATGTCGCCTCTGATCGTAATATAAACAATTAGGCTGAGAAACGCAGGACAATGACAAGCAAATATGTCCAATGCTTCTCCGATCTTTTCATGTTATTGATGTTAGGGGGAAAAAATAATAATAATCTCAGTCAGCCAATCGAAGATTCACAAAAAGCTGTGATCGGAAATGTGCCGTAAATATCAATGGATACACTTGAATTTAAGGGAACTGATTTTCATTTGGCTCATTTAGGTTGCCAGTCCATCTCAGGGCAACACAGAACAAAAAACCACACACACTCTTACCTAGTGGAAATTTAGAGAGTCCAATAAACTTAACAGTCTGTGGGGGAGAGCCAGAGTACCTGGAGAGAATCCACGCCTGCACAGGGAGAACATGCAAACTCCAAGCAGAAAGACCCCAAACTGGGATTCGAACCCCGGACCTTCTTGCTGTAAGGTCACTGAATCAGCCTGCAGTTAAATAGTGGTAAGAAATATGTCAGAATGTGTTTAAGAAGTCGTTCATTAAACAAATTCTAGCAAAACATTTTGTTTTTTGTTTTTTTATAAAATTGACAAAAAAACAAATAATTAATGGTCTATTGAACTGTAACATTTTTTTCTGCTAAAATATCAGGGAAATCTTCCCTCAGAGATGGATACTTGTCTTCTTTCCAGATATAAACATCATTGGTTAAAATGTGTTCCAGTTCGTATAACCCAATTCTTACTCTCTTTTAGCCTTTAGTTCCTTTAAAACTCAATCTGTCTGTTCACAGCTGTATAGCTCATCCTCCTGCAGCCAGTCTCGGCGCACATGCAACTTCCAGAAGGCATTCTTTCACCCAGACCTGATCACCAACATGGTTCAGGGGCCGAGGCGGGTCAAAGGTCGAGTTCAGCCAGATGACAACCTGTGGTGCTGCTGAGTGTGCTGGGATTTGTGTCGGCGGAGAACAAATGTGGATTTTTTTTCCCTTATCAGCTTTACTCCGACACAAGATATCAGTGAGCAAGTCCCTGAACAGATATCTGTGACTCCCTAATGCTGCTGGTTCATGATGTTCCACTCTTTACATCTAATGGCAAGTTTGACCTTAGATTCTTCACCAAAACAAGAGATCAAGAATTAGGTCAAGATCAATAATTGTTACAATTCCAGACTGAATATATTCCTAGATACAGTTAGCTAAGAACGTTTGATTTAGGAACAGAAGTGATGAATGAAACATTCCTTTTAAAGTTAAACATGCTGTGATTGAACTGGAACAAATGGGCCCGTTTCATTTGAAATTATTCCATTAAGTAGCCTTTGTGAAAAACTGACAATTAAAACTCCATTTATGTTAAAAAGTGAGAATTTACAAGTTAAAATCATCTGGAACTTTCTCTGAAGTTGGACTTCTACAACTCTAACCTAAATGTTCAATATGGCTGCCACATTTATAAAGCTAGTATTTATGGTGCACTTTTGACAGTGTGTATTTCATTAAACCATTTGGTATTGTGTTACTGGACCATTTTTGTTATTTGGTATTGACTTGTTTTGTTATGGTGGACGCATTCAAGATGTGCATGACATCATTCCAAGGTTTCATTTCTTTTTTTGCGTGGTTTCGTTTCTCGAAACGGACAGATGTGACGTCTGAGGGTCACGTCTTCCAGCTCCGTTTGTTAAAACCGCAGGGGAAGTTAAGTTTAATTTTCGCAGCAGCGGAGCCGCGTCCGCATTGGTTGTGCAGCGCCCTGCGCATGTTACGGTCTAATTCATTTCTGCACCGTCATTTATTTCCTCAAGACAAACTGCCGGCTCCTCTGTTTAGAATATAAATGGATTAACACAACATTGAAGACTCTGTAGTTTTCTCTGGTCTGTAGTGGAATTAAACGCGCCATTTCTACCAAAGGTTTGGTCTTCTCAACCAAACGCGCTCCAAAGCGTCCGGTCCATAACTCTGTAACACGCGGTCAGCTCCCGGTCAGAAAGACGCATTTAGCTTCATGAAATGACATTCAGAAAGGATTTTCTTATTAATTGAGTTTAGCTGCTTCTGCGATGAAATCTATAATTCACACCAGTCAAAGGTGTGAATTATAATCTGTCAAATATTCTGTTAACACCACCTCTGGTATAAATGTATACAAATTCAGACAGGAATGCATTATAATTCCAAAAATCCATTGGTTTTTTTTTCCATGTGGCAACCATTTGGCCAAATATGTATTATATGAGTGTGTATGGTAATCACTTACGTCTGTGATGCTGCTTTTACATTGTTCACTAACAATTAATTAAACTAATTAAAACTAATAATTAAAGTTCACCAAGCAATCTGTGTATTCAGAGAAAGCAAAAACACACCACTAACAAATGTAAAAGTATGTCATCTTAGAATCCCGAGCCTTAAAATTGGTTTTCCGTTTGTAAATGTGTCTTCCTGTGTGCTTTGCTGTCATCTGTAAGCAGGTTATCCTTCCAGCTGATATTGATCAAGCCGGATTTAAAGTTCTCCATCTTTTTGGCATTAAGGACAGAGCTCGACATACCTCACCAAAGCGCTGCTCTTGCTTCAGAGTAATATATTTTTTTTTACTTATTCGTAGCAGCAGATAACCCAGATCCAAGCCCATTTTCACAAAAAGACTCTCAGCAAACCCTGTCCCTCACAGACAAACTGCTATTTACATTTCGCTGTTTAAGTGCTAACAAGCGTCTACAAGTAGTTTTGGAGCGGCACTCAAAGCAAAGAATGGGATCCGTCTAATTTTCAAAGGGACACACGAAGGAGAAGACTAGACAGAGGCGTAGGAAAACCTGTCGCTGCTTGAGTTTGGAGCTCTGGAGAAGAGCTGTCATTAGCTCTGCTTTCTGAGGCCTGACAGCCAATTTATCTCTCAAACCGCGCAGCTCAGTGAGTGAAGCAGAAGGGAGACACAGTATCGTCTTTCTCAAGTGTGCCTCAGTAATTGCCGTGTTGTCTAAATAAGATTAAGTCCACGGGTGTCACAAGGATTAGCCACCTGACACACTTGAACTTCCTTTGCCTGTAGACAGTTTGAAGGTACGACGGACTTAGCTGCCTGGGGTGGAGGTGACTACGAGACTACACTCGACATCAATCTCACGACTGATGCCAAGGGAAAGGACACCAAAAGAAGATAAATGTGACGCATCAATGGCTTCACCTTTAGCCCATTCAGAGGGGTTCTGCGTTGTAAGCCGTCTCGCATTGTAAGCCATGACCATATTAAGAGTTCTTTGACAAAGTCTAATCCATATTTGCTCAATGAGTGGATGTCACCCATGAGCGAAGTTTTTCCTGTTTTGACTTTAAGCTCGGCTGAGTTTCTGCCTTTTTCAGTCCAGTACAACAGATGTAAAAAGTCTCAAATTGATGAACGGATGTGTAAAGACTGTTTGTTATAAACGTTTATTAATCATGATGTCTTAAAAATGTCTGCTCGGATGTTTGCGGCGTTCAACAGAAGCATAAAGTCATTGTAAGTCAACCCCCAAGTCAAATTTCAAGTCACCAAAAATTAAATAAATATTGTAGTTGGCCAGAAGCATTACATTGTTGTAGAATAGGAATTCAAAATCTTATTTTTAGCTTTAATTCCTTATTGGGATTAGTGTACTCCTTTCCAACAACAGCTTTTCAAGCATTTAGCACTACAGCACACACATTAGGATGATGTACGGCATAGTTTATACTCTCATAAAAAAAATTCCCTCCAGCTTCTTCAACATTAAATGACAAAACCTGATTGTTCTCTTACATTTGAAGCTTTATCTAAACCCTCAGCTCAAGAAAACAGTATACAGTTGTTATTGTAATAGTTGTATAAAATCAAGTTAGAGGTTTTGAATTTGAAAATGCATTTTTAGCACCATTCACACCACCTTCAATACTTTGTAGTGAATTTGACAGTATCTTGGAAAACCTTCATGCTCTTCAGGGGTCATAAGAATCGCCCAAGAGTGAAAATAGAAATATGTATTTTTGGAGTTAGTTGGAATTTGCCGTCGTTACACGTTTCGCACGAATACTTGAAGCAGGTGATACAAAAGGAAGCTACAGTAACACTTCCATGTCTGCGAACGGTGAACACAAACGAGTCTGCCCGACAGCTGCTCTCACTTGTCCTTTCTATCACTGCGCAGGTTTAAGTGTTAACATGTGAGGCAGCAGACCCTGCAGCTCCTCCAGCCGGACTTAATTACACCTGGTGCCTGTTGTCGCTTATAAGCCGCAGAGCACATTCTCCCTGCTTCGCGTCACTCGCTGTGTTGCTTTCTGTTGTAAGGAGAAAAGGGTTTGTTTAGGTAAAAGGCTCCAGTGCGTAGACGGTTCCCGGATGAACGGAGCGCCGGTGGTTCTGAAAGCTGGCCTCTGGCTGAACTCTGGATCCGGGTCATGGAGCGAAGCACAGGCAGCCTTTGATCACCCCGGCACCTCACAGTTCACTTACCCTCACGGTCAACTGACTCCAGGTCAGGTACATTATTACCAGCTTCTAAATCATATCTGTGACGGGACTGTTGCCGATAATTATACCGAGCAGATAGCTACAGACATTAGAGAGCACAGAGGGGTTTTTCTCTCTCTCTCTCGTCAATTATTATTGGCCTGTTTAGGCTGAAATAACTGAGAAAGCTGGCCTGCAGCTCAGGCAGATGAAAGACGGCATTTACTGCAGCTTCCATGAACTGAGCTGAGAAAAAGATCTAAAGATCAACAGGATTCTGCTAAGAAGTGGAATTGAAAAAAGAAAAACACCTGAGTTGAGTTTTCTATCAGACCCTGATGACCCACATGAAGGACTTTCTTCTTGAATCCAGCTGTAAGTGTGATAACTAAGAAATTACATCGAGAGATTACATGGATGCAGGACTTGGCCAGATGTTAGGAAGAGTACTTCAGGCTTCAAATGATGGTGTGATTAAAATCTTTCGATATAAATTGCCTCTGTATCCCTGGAAAACACATAATACTGCCCCTTTAAGAAGACACTACCAACATGTGATCAAAATCATGACATTCGATGTAGAGTGCAACACAAACCAAGCACCAGGATTTAGTCAGCCAGCTGGATGTAAGAACATAAACTAAATTGTGCCATCAATGATTGTTTGTCCAAAGGGTCACAATACAGATCATACACAGTTGAAGATCTGTTCAAGGCATTTTCTACGGCCAGCATGGGATTCCCTGACTTAAGTCAATTTGGACACCAGTGAGCCTTACAGCCAAAAAGCTGTTTTCAAAGTAACAGCATGTTTTCACATGCTAGACAACTTTAAGCAACTTTTGTAAAATTGAAAATAAATCCAGGCACTGAGATGATCTGGGTCTCCCTTGTAGACTGTTTACCCCTACAACTTAATTTTCGAGAAGCAGACAGGGGGACGAGTGCGTTGTTGGATGAAGCTATGAAGATTCACAGCAACACATTGTCAGAGCAGGTTTTCTAACCCCGTTAGCATCATATTACAGCTGTTCTGAAGAAACTCTAGTTCAGGTGAAATATCTGTGGTTGGCAAAAATGAAAAGGAGAAACAGGAACATTGTGAATCTCCCCCGCCCATGACAGGGCAACAAAGAGACACTCAGGATGTTCACACACACAAGGGCAATTTAGAGAGGCCAATGAACTAAACAGTCATGTTTTTGGACGATGAAAGAAAGCTGGAGTACCTTGGGAGAACAAGTAGGTTGCTGCAGATGGGAAGTATGAAGAGCAAGGATGGTGTGGTGAAGGGTAGAATCAAAAAGAGGAAGCCGTGGAAACAGATGCAGCTAAATGTTCTAAAATTGGCAACTTTTTCACAAAAACAAACTCATGGTCAATAATGTCACATGAGGATGATGAAACGGGTAAGGCAAGACTTGTCCAATCAAGTCAATGGATTGTGCGGCATACAACATAATGTTCCTTAATTTAAACATTTCCATCTCCATGTGAGGCATGAGATGCTATGGCTGAAAATAAAAACTCAAGACCAAAAGTGGTTTGAGTGAAATTTGCAGCAACAGTACAAGCTTAACTTCGATAGGAGTTTGGAAAGTCATCATGGCTTACTGCCAGGATTAGTTGTCTTATGAGTTGCTTCTGCCTCATGAAAGTCAGAAAACATGTTGGGGTCATCAATTACGCGCATTACACGTGTCCGTCAGCAAAACTCACAAAAATGTATTGAAAAACCGACAACCTGTTTCAAGGTCTGAGTGATTTCTCATCTAAACCTCAAATCTGGTTTCTAGTTAATCCAATATGCAAAGGCAGTGCCTTCAGGGCCCCTCATGCTTCTCTATGTTTGCATTCCTTTGCAGTTTGTGTGTAGCACATGTGTGTGAGTGTGTGTGTGAAAAAGAGAAACAACAGAGAAACATAAGACATTAGAAATGGCTTGAAATGGATTTAGAATGAGGGATTTACTATAATCTAGAAATATAAAACCCTTAAGAATCAACCTCACACACTCTATCGCCCCCTGCTGATGAGAGAAACCCGGTTCTGTGAAGGTGTGGGGCATCCTGAGAGGAGGAGCCGCTCGTTCAACAGGCTTTTAGAGCTCAGTGAAAACAAACTCTGAATGAGGCGAAAATTAAACACTGAGCCGAAAAAAAGAGATGATGAATAGATCGAGAAAATTACAGGAAGACAAAAGCCAAAAGAGCACGCCGTCAGAGGACTAATAGCAGGTTCCTTACGTGTGCCAGGGGTCTGCCGTGCAGGCCGACGGTGGGTCTGTACTGGTGGAAGTCGGTCTGGATCACACACACTCTCTTTTCCATCCTCACGGCTCGCAGCCTCCCATGCTGTCTTCGCCCGAGCACGGTCCGGGGAGGGAGTGAAGCACGTGTGTGCTCCCTGGAGGCTGCTTCAAGTCAGTGGGAGTGTGTGTGTGTGTGTGTGGTGCGCCGTGCCTGCTACCTGACCCTGAGAGGGAGGGTGTGTGGAAGGAATGGAGAGATGGAGGGAGGTGTCAACCCCCCCAAGCACAACTCCCTCCGTACACACACACAAACACACACACACACACACACAGATACAGGGACATCTCTTCCTGTCTCCCTGCCTGAAGCCAAACCACCTTGTGACATCAGGGAAACACACGGAGACAGATTGTCAGCCTCCACCGCAACAATGTGTTTCTTCTTCTCCCCTGAGAAAACTGAAACATAAAGTTGGTGTCTTTATTATCGTTTTCTGAGCAGCACATTCCTCTACAGACACCGCTGGTTCATCCAAGTGTTTTTCTGTAAGAGTCGCTGGGAAAAACAGAATTTTACGCCTGATAGTTTGGTAGACTCGGCTCGATCGGGGAGCAAATATGCAACATTTGTTACATTTTCAGCTGGTGTGGTTCACTTTCACACTGCACGGTGTGAAAAACCTGTTCCCCTCCTCGCCTGTGGGGGCGCTGCACCAAGAACCACTACAGGAAGTGACATGTAAATCTCTGAAGAAGACACTGAGCACAACTTCCTTCCTCACGAAATGTAGAAGTAAAGATTTTTCTTTTACATTTCACACCTTTGTTGAGCTATTTCTCCCGTGACCGCTAGACTTGCACATTTGTGGCAACATCTAAAATAACTAATAAAATGAAGTCTTTGTAAACAAAATTGTCCTTAAAAAAGAGCTAGTTGAGACCAAAGTACCAAACTGAAGACTTTCATCATCCAGTTTTTGTTAGAAAGAGAGAAACCCTCCCGATAAATCACGCCAATGGAAATTGTTGAGCTTGTTTTAATTTATCATGTGATTAATTAATTTGATTATTGTGACAGGCCTAGTTGAAGTTGTATTCACCCAGAAGGTCCAGCGCTGTAGTCCACGTCCTGCTTTTGGAGCGGTCTCTGGTCCGCTTGGCTGAAATGTTCTTAGTTTTACACCAGATTACATTTCATAGGACATACATCTTCTGAAAAACTCAACTTTTGTTTTGTCACTCCACAGAATATATTCTCAAAAGTCTTCAATCATTGAGTTGCTTTGCTGAAAATGAGAATGGCCTTTTGTATCCCTTTTGATAAAGCTGTGCTTTTTTTTCCTTGGACCTCTTCCACGAATGCCATCTTTGCCAAGATTCCTTATTATTCTTGAATTATGAAGCCTGCAGCAAGACAATAACAGGGAACTAGAGCCTTGGGTCTTTCTGCATGGAGTTTGCATGTTCACTCTGGCTTCCTCCCATCATTTATTTGTAGATTAAATATTCGCTGGAGTCCCAAAGGCCGTGGCTACGCAACCATTTCCGGGCTTTGTTTTGTCTGTTCTTCAGTTTCTTCAGATCCGAACACGATGTTGACATTTTTTAACCTGCTTCAATGCGAAGACGGTTTCTATTTAAGGGATTTCTCGAACCAACAAGTGTGAGGGGCAATCAGATCTCATTTGGTGGACTTTTTAAACCTCTTCGAAGAGAGAAACTGTACACAAACAAAAAGTATGAAAAATCTGTTTGCAAATCTGTGTTTTCGTCAAACTCTCTGAGCAGTTGTTATTCTCCGGGATTAGCAGGTCTTACAAAGGTTACATCAAATAATGAGGGTATAATCCCTCCCATTGGGCCTAATTTATCTGCTTGTCTCAGTTGATGTGCCAATACATCTGTCACTCATCTATTCGCTAAAGATCCGTGGCTGGCATCCCCTGGCTGCAGGGAGGATTGGAGAAAAAAAAAACCTTCACGGTGATGTGTTTGCCTTGGAAAAGATGTGGTGGAAAAAAACGACAGGAGGGGGTTATTGATCTTGTTCCGTCTTGAGGACGCTGAAAGTTTTAATGAGGCAGACAGTGGAAACTTTTTACAGGCTTATTTTCTGATGGGATCAGATCGCAGAGTTAGGTTGTGCAGAGTTTCATGCACAAGGGAAATGTGCTGCACATCAGTCAGTTTGAGTCAAATAGCTTCATATTCTTCATATTGTACCGTTCCTAGGAAAGGTCATAATATGTCACCTAGTTTTTTTGTTAGTTCTGTTTGAACTTAGTGCAACATTTGGAGAGCTGGTTGGACTCTCTGGTATAGTAGATATATATACTATACATATACATATGTATATGTATGTATGTATATATATGTACATATACATATATATGTATATGTACATATACATATACATACTATACATACTATATATATATATAGTATACTTAATATAGTATATTAAGTATACTACTTAATGGGTTTGAATTTTACCTAAAAAAAAAAAAAAGGTAATTTTTTGGGCCAATAGGTAAATATTTCAAATGTCAAATGCAGTATAAGAGCTGGGAATTTTGGAATATTATTATTTGGAAAAGGTAAAACTCCCACAGCCTCCTATCTGAAGATAACACCAAGGAGGGGAAAAAATACACTCATCGTATCAGTTTGTGATTTCTTCTTCACAGGTCGTTTGTTTTTATGAGAGCATTCCAGATTTAACAGGAATGGATACGTCTTTCTGGGCCTTATGTTTTGCAGTCCAGTCTTTCAGAGAATGAAAGAACCTAGAGAAAACCACTATCAATTGAAATCAACATACTATACACATGGACCGTTAGTGGATGTAATCTGAAACCAAATAGATTAAATTGAAAAGCAAACTGCTCTTGCTGAAGGATAGAGGCAAATAATCATTAAACCAATAATTCTGGCTCATAAAAGGATGTCAAAAAAATCTTTTTCCATGAGGAATCAAGATAATGAATGGCTTTTATTTGTTAACAGTAGTCATCCATCGTGTTTCTGCCAGTGTATAATTAACACTGTGATTTGTTGCGTATCAACCCATCGCTGTAAGAAGACTCTGCTGTCTGGCTGGATTCCTCGCTGACCTGGGGTCAGCTCAATGGTTCTGGAATCTAAACAGGAGATAAAGAATCGAAAAAAGGGGCATTTCAGTCAGGAAGCGGTTCTCCTGCTGTCTTGCTCCGGCTTGTCCGACGAAGGTTGCCTGCCTGAGCGTGACGCATGTTTATGGAATTTGATTAATTAAAGGTTTGAGCTGGCAGCTCAATCTTGACAATTATAAGAACAGTTAAAAAAAGAAATGGGCTTTGCAGGGTCGGCTCAAGGCATAAGCAAACTAAACCGGGTGCTTTGGGCCCCGGGGCCATTAAGGGGACCCCTAAAGGGAACAGATTTTTTTTTTTTTAAGTGATCATTTCTATGTGATTATTTTAACAAAATTACAAAATTTCATTATAAAATTGTGATTTTTTTTAAAACAATGATCATGTAGAAATCATTTTATAGGGGCAAAAGAAAAAAGTTAATCACTCTTGGGGGGCCCCCTGGTGGCCGCGGTATGTCACACTTCAAGTTGGAATAAGTTTATAGCAGGTGTGCGAAGGATCAAATCGTCTGAGTGTTGAGTGCAACAATCCATATTATTAGCAGAAATAGAGGCCCCCCAAAGCCAAATTTCACTCAGGGGCCCCATGAAGGTTTGGGCCGGCACTGGGGCTTTGTTAGTGACATTTCTGTCTATTGGGGCCTGAATTCATATAGTTGTTAGAGGATTAACAACTATATGTATAACTATAAAAATAAGGTTGGGATCTACCAAAATGAACACATTCATTTTTATCATTTTAATTTCTTAGCACAAAGACATGACACAAGTGGAGAACCGCAAGGATGGATTTATGGTCCTAAACTTTTTTTGCTTTATGTACCATAAATGATAATGTGTCTTAAGTTCTAAACATTGAAACTTTGATCCCAGAACCTTTTGGATGTTTGGCAAAAAGTACTAATTTCTGCCTCTGAATACAAAACCTGAAAACTTTGGGATCATGTGAAACTGCAAAGTCTTCGATTAACCCTTTTTGGACAACTTAAGTTACACTTAGTATATTTTAAGTATATTGATTTCATGTAATATAAACGAGCTTGATTAGTATATTTTGAGTGTACTATTTTTGTGATTGAATTACATTTACATACTAAAGTATATTTATTTTCACTAGGGAAGTCTTGGCATGAGGATCTGCTTAAACAAAAGAAAAAACTATTCCATATTTCCCAGGGTGCAATGAAACATAGGGTGGAATAAAAATATATTTTACTGTCTGAACTTGCTTTGCAGGATGTTGAAATGGCTTAACACGCTTCAAAACTGTAATGGTTGATCCCAGCAACATCAAATTACGAATCATTTTCACTGAATCTATAATGACGATGTTGCAGCTGCCATAAAACAGGAAGTGAACCCCGCGGGTACGCTTCCTGGCAGGGTTGTCACCCAGCGCTTAAACAACCTGTTGACAAATTAGTCCTAAATATCCTGCATAATTGAGATGCAGTGAAAAGATATTTAAAAGACAAATACCTTTTACTGTTAATTTAACCACTTAAACACTCTTTAAGGTTCTTCTTTAAGGGTGGTCACATTGATGCAACCTGGTTAACGCCGCTTTTAACTTTACAAGATAAATATCACGTGATATGTGTTAAAAGTTTTAGAAATTATTCCTCCTGATCTTCTGTTGTACTTCACAAAAGTTGTCTGTGAGTTTCCTATGATAATATAAATGGGGGGAAATGACGCAGAAGGATTTTGACACAATTTTGGGGGAAAGAAAGCGTATCACAGGGATACGTTTCCACACGAACGGAATTTATGTGGAACCCGCTGAGACGTTTGATGAGAAACAGAAATATTAATGATGCAGTTTTGTTTAGCTATTCTGATAGTTAAAACCTCCTCGCATTACAAACCTCATTGGTTTTTCAGTCACTGACAGCAAAGACGTGCTTCTCTAAAACGATTTGGCGTCCTCTACAGGTTAAAAAGTCTCAGCGCAGTTCACGTTAACTTTTCAGGTAAAGATAATCAACTGGCTGAGCCTATAAAGATCCTCTATGTGAAAAAAACGCCTCATAAAAAATAAATAACTGCATTAGGCTGAGGGGTATTATTAGTCAAGCTAGCTTTATTTACACAGTGCATGTCTGAAGTTAAATCCCAGTTCTTCCCGTCTCCCATCATCCTTTGCGCTTTAACCCATCAACAGGACTAAGGGAAACCTTCAATCAAAAGCAGCAAAAGCTGAAAATCAGTATATTTATAAACAACTGGTCATTGTTAGTCAAATAGACGAATAAATAACTCTTAATTTCAAATGTTCTGCCAACACATATTATAATGTATGGTTAATACATGCCAGTGTTTACTCCTCAAGAAGTAGAAAAAAATAAGCATTAAGCCTTTTTGTTTATATTTTTTACGAGAAAAAAAAAACATCCTTGTGTCATTTATTGTTCAAAGTATTTGTAAGTATTGTCCAGTAATATATTATTGCACTAAGAACATAAAAGTTCAACTTAAGTATATTTTTGATTAATGCACTTTTTAATGTCTGCTTCAACTTAACAGCTTTTTACCAAGAAGCAGAAACATTAATGTTTATTTGCACATAAGGGCATATTTGCTTATTGAGCATCCAACATAACAAGAGGTTAAACTCATGAATGGGCATATAAAGTCACGCTTGTTTAACAAATAAAATAAATAAGAAGAACTGTTTAAGAAATAAAAATTTGTAAACAGTTGTACTGCTTCTTCCTGAATTAACGCTGAGCTCAATTAATCTTGGAAATCGGACCTGGAGTCGGAAACTGACGATGACGTCACAACTGACTGTTCTTGATGCAAGTCCAAATGAATCAGTGTGATGCCCTGCTTGTTTATTTGATATTTGTCATACATTCAAACACAAAAGGAACTGATATTTTAGAGTCAAATAATGTCCAGTGGCATTATTTGAGACAACTGTGTATATGAACCAACCAAGACTAGAAAAGTAGGAAATGACCAGGTTTCTCTCACTGCATTCGACACTAAACACAGTAAAAAGCTCAACTGAATGTCGACTTTATTCATACAGCATTTAAAAACAACAGCAGTGGATAAAAGTGCTTCACAATAACACCAACAATCATAAAATGGTAAACAGAATAAAACTTTAAAAATAAACATAAAGCTGATGACTCTCACTGTCCAAACGGCGGTCAAATGTGTAGCTTTGGTCATTCAATGACAATTAAGGATAAAATTAAATGGAAAAACCTTCATAGTCTGCCAAACGTACTTAGGATCACATTATTTGAGCCTCCCGTCAGGTGAGGAACAGAATCAGAACTGCGGCTTACTCTCCTCGGTATACTACGATGTTCTTATCCGTCTCGTGAATCCGGATCTCGTAGAGCAGGCTGGCGGGAAGAGCCTTCGCCATGTTGTCCCATATGTAAACGGCCAGGTTTTCCGTGGTGCTGGTGAGCGAGAGGAGAAACATCTGGTGAAACATGTGTATCTGCAGTCAAGAGAGACGATCACGGAAGGTTACAGACCTCACAACGTTGGCAAAGTACGGAACGTCCTTATCCAGGTTTTTGTGGTCCAGAGGAATCATGATGACTTCCTGTTGGATGAACAGGGCGGTGTCAGCCAGATATCCATACGACAGCAAAAACACAATAAATAAATGTAGAACTAGAAAAAAGCTTACACGGAACAAGGATAAGATTTAAGAGCTCCTTGTTCGATGGTCCAAAGTTCTCTTTTCAGATTAAAGTATTTTTTTTATTTGTGAATCAAGGTTCCAGAGTCTGACCACAAGTTCCCTGAGGACTCATGGGAAATTTCTACGGTCAGTGATTAACACTAGCACAGCTGTTCAGTAGTAACATTTTAAAGCATTTACATCTGATGATAAGCTTTATGTCCTGATTCGACTTTGCGGCAGGCAAGAAAGGTCAACAAAAAGTCCCAACAATCAAAATAACAAAAGCTAAAAGCTTAGCATTACCCCACTACTGACCTTGTTACACAACAAGTTTTATTGTCTTTTATTAAGACATTTCTTCCATAGGACCACTTACAGACACTTAACTATCATTCTTGGTTTCTGTATGTTAAAAAAAGTTGAAGTTATAAGTGTAAGTCAAAGTCTTACACCATTAGCTTTAGCATCTCAGCCACGGAGTTTTATATCAGATGTGAGGATTGTTAGCGGCAAAATCTAGTACCGCTGGTCATAGTTTAATCCAAAAGGCTTTCCTGCAGTACAATAACATGAAGTGATTTAAATGTAAGTGAATTATGAAGAGAGAAATGCAGATTTACTGTATAACATTAACTTCGGAAAAAATAGTTGCCGTTTAATATGTAAAATGTGTAAGTTTGCTTCAGCATTAGCTCAAGATGGTGTTTTTACAGAGACCTTACCTCAATACACCTCTTCAGGTCCGTCAGATTCATGACCATGCCGGTGACGGGATCAATCTGTCAACACGTGTCACATATAAAGACGCTTTTAGCTAATGGGTTGTGATTGCATAGTTGTTTCTTCAGTGGAACTACAATCTTTTATCAAAAGTATTTGTGTGATACTCACTTTTCCACGTACAGTCACCTCCACTGTGGAGTAAAATGAGAGCGCTCAGGTGAATCGGTAGAAAAAGGAACAGGATCTACGCTTTATTTGAGACTATATTTGGTTTATGCAGCAGCAGGACAAACCCTTGTAGTTGTGTCCATGACCGTAGGGATTGTTGCACTTTCCGTAGACTTCTTTATTCTCCTCGTCACTCAGGTGAAGACTAGAAGAGGTTGTAGAGAATATATGAATTAAAACTCCCGGAGTCAGATTTTTTTTGGTGTTGTTTTTGCAGTTTTTATGGCAAGGGTTTAGAGATTTTGTACCGTTAGTGCAGGTCAAACAAGAAAAAATGTGGCAAGGGGTTATTGACATATGTTGCATTTAAGAACATTTCGTATATTACAACTTAATAGATTTATACATGATTTAGAACTGTGCTTCATAAAAAATAGAGCCAATTTAAAAAGGTTAAAGGTGATCATTTAAATCAAATAATACAAATGAAATCAATAATAGTAGTTTTATATGACTAATAACAGTTATTCTTTTGCTTTGAACAAAATACATTTTTGAAAAAAATTGGAATGATACAATTGATGTAAATGTATTTATATATCTGATATATGTAAAAGATAAATTATTTTAATACAATAAGTCTGTAAATATAATATTAATTAGACTGTTGTGAACTATAACAAAAGTTATTATAAAGTGGCTGAGTACGTTATTAAAGATAGTTAGCAAAATAATATTAACATTTGCTTTAAATTTTATTTGTTTAATGGCAAAGGGTTTCTGTAATAATTTCCTGAAGACGTTTTATATTTTTCGACGCTATTGACTGCACCTAAATGCATCATTAAATCTTGGCACGTCTATCTTAAAGACAATTCCGAAATGACTTGTTCCTCTGCGTTTTCTTTAAAGTAGTGAAAGTATAAACTCTTCCATAGTTCATTTTTTGTCCCAATTTTATATAAACTCTGCTTTTTGAAAATACTCCTACTTGTGCGGTCACAACCAAAGCATCGCGAGATTCTATATAATTACACGGGATTTCCGGCATATTCTATCGCTTATCGGGGAAAACCAGCGGTCTTGTTTCACCCAAACCCTTTCTATTCTGTGACTTTAACCTCCATTAAAGTCACGTAGGGGGACGTATCCCCTCAGACACAGCGGTAGTAGCTACGGTACCTGTGGAGCCGGTGGCAGGCGCTGAAGCTCTGGACTCGGCAGATGTATCCTATGCGCTCCGCTGCCTTGTTGCTCCCGGAGGATTCGGCCATGTTTGGCAGAAGTGGAGGATGGAGAATAACCGCTGATACCGAACAGAGAGGCGTTAGAGCCGGCCGTCCCCACCGTGACTCACGCCGCCCGTGATTGGCTCGTTTCAGGGCGTAAATACGGCTCACATGGCGGCATGAGTGTCAAACCTGGAGCCGAACCGCATACGGGCTGTTACTGAGCAATAAAGAAACCTTTGTTCAACATGTTTCCTCCGTGGTATTTCTGCGGAGGCATTTTCTGCTACACGATAGAAAAACAAACCGATACATTGTGACGTAACGGAGACTAAAAAGTCCTGATTATGACGGTAAAAATGAGTCATAATTAAGTCTTTCAGTGTTAGATCATGACCATAACTTCAATTTAAAAATTACTTTGACCTTATCACCGCAATTACTATTAAATGGAATTATAAAATGTGACATTAGATAAATATTTAGTTAAAACGTGAATATTTTTTGACAACTATATAGTAAATTATAAATAGGTCTTCATAAACTTTTTAACTTTGTCAGAAATTCACAATCATGGTTTCATATTTCACAAGTCTGACTTCACAGCTTATGTTTATTACCGCTTATGTTGCATTTGACTTTGAATCACATAATTTTGCCATTGAATCGCAGACACAGTGCCATGGAAATGTTCAATGTTCCACTTGATATCTTTTTTGTGGATTTGCTACTAACACTAACTGTGGCATAATTGTGAAGTAATATGAAAAATGATGGAGGATACTTCATTTGAAACAGATCTAGGTGCAAATCTTTCTATTATTTTTTTATGCACATTGTGTGATATTTAAACCTGGTCTTCTCTGTCAATTTAAATGGGCAAACCCAAAACAAACAAACAAAAAAAAATACTAGATTTATTCAAAACACAGCCTGTTGGTGGCGTTTTATCCGAGGTCACGAAGCCCAGAGAAGAACCCGCTCCAGTCACCAACCTTTGCTCACAACAAACCTTTCCTGCTGCTGGCTTTTTATCTTGATATGTCAGAAAGTCTGTTTCTAACGATGTTTTCACACTGGTTTCACGCTTTAAGTTCACATGTTGGCTCTTAAAGATCTACAGTCATCACATGAGAGTCACCAGATGGTTTCCGCTCAGATTTAGAATTACTCCATGCATTTTTTTACCCTTTTCATCCTTGTCCAAAACTCTTATCATATTATTGTATCTTATTAGATTAAACAAGCATCCCAAAGCCATCTGTATTTTTTATTTTTTTTTAATACTTCCAACTAATTTACCAGAATGCTGTAAGACACTAACAGGACTGTTCTTTGATCTGTTAGTGTAAGGAGCTTTAGTTTATGTAGTCCTAATAGCAGAAACAAAAGGACAGTTTTTATGTCGACTCATCTTGTTCATATTTCATTGTGACAACGCTGTCTTTTTGCCCTGGCAACGTCGAGAAATGACATGATGTAGCAGCTGAGAAATAAATGTCCCTTCAGTTTCATATTCCTTTAAATATGATACAAAATACTTTAAATGTGACAAAAGAGCTGGTGCGTTCCAATCGAAAATCTGAGAGACACTGAAAAATGTCTGGGATAAATGATTATAGACTTTATGGCGCCACATTCAGGCTTTCTTATTCCAAAGACGTAAAAAATATATATATATCAATCTATTACTGCAGTGATAGATTGCAGTGATAGAAGGCCTGCTGCAGGCCTTCTATCACTGCTCCATAGAGAGTGTGCTCACATACGGTCTATGTGCCTGGTACGGCAGCAGCACATCCTCGGACAAGAAGGCGCTCCAGAGGGTCGTCAGGGCAGCAGAGAGA